>LNAC01000429.1:1001765-1021488 GCA_002007465.1 Ailurus styani
TATATATATATATATATATATATATATATATATATATATATACCACCTCTTCTTTATGATTCATCAGTTGATGGACATTTGGGCTGTTTCCATAATTTGACTATTGTTGATAATGCTGCTCTAAACATTGGAGTGTATGTGTCCATTTAAATCCATAGTTCGTATGCTTTGAGTAAATAACTAGTAGTGCAATTGCAGGATCATAGGGTGATTCTATTTTTAAATTTTTGAGGAACCTCCAAATTGTTTTCCAGAATGGCTGCACCAGTTTGCATTCCCACCAATAATACAAAAGAGTTTTGCTTTCTCCACATCCTCTCCAATATCTGTTGTTCCTTTTGTTGTTGATTTTAGACCTTCTGACAGGTGTAGGTGGTATCTCATTGTAATTTTGATTTTATTTCCCTAATACTGAGTAATGTTGAGCATCTTTTCTGTGTCTGTTGGCCATCTGTATGTCTTTTTTGGAAAATGTTTATTCATGTCTTCTGCCCATTTTTAAATTGGGTTATCCATTCTTGGGGTGTTGAGTTGTATCAGTTCTTTACATAGTTTGGATCCCAACCCTTCATCAGATTTGCAAATGTCTTCTTTCATTCTGCAGGTTGCCTTTCAGTTTTGTTGACTATTTCCTTCAATGCGCAGAAGCTTTTTATTTTTATGAAGTCACAATAGTTTATTTTTGCTTTTGTTTCTCTTGCCTCAGGGTACATATCTAGAAAGAAGATGTTTGGCCAATGTAAAAGAGGTCACTACCCATGTTCTTCTCTAGGATTTTTATGGTTTCAGGTCGCACATTTAGGTCTTTATTTCATTTTTAATCTATTTCTTATTTGGTGTAAGAATCCAGTTTCATTCATTTACATGTTTCTGTCCAGTTTTCCTGACACCATTTTTTGGAGAGAGTTTTTCCCATTGGACATTTCCTTCCTCCTTTGTGAAAGATTAATTGACCATAGAATTGTAGGTTCATTTCTGTGTTTTCTATTCTGTTTTATTAATCTTTGTGTCTATTTTGGAGACAGTGGTACATTGTTTTGATTACTACTGTTTTGTAATATAACTCGAAGTCCAAATTGTGATGCTTCCAGCTTTGTTTTTCTTTTTCAACACTGCTTTGGCTATTTGGGATCTTTCGTGATTCCATACAAGTTTTAGGATTGTTTGTTCTAGCTTTGCAAAAAATGCTGTTGGTATTTTTATTTATTAAATTTTATTTATTTTATTTTTTATTTTTTTAAGATTTTATTTATTTATTTGACACAGAGAGAGAGATTACAAGTAGGCAGAGAGGCAGATAGAGAGAGAGGAGGAAGCAGGCTCCCTGCTGAGCAGGCAGCCAGGACCCTGAGATCATGACCTGAGCGGAAGACAGAGGCTTTAACCCACTGAGCCACCCAGGTGCCCCAAATTTTATTTATTTTAGAAAGAGAGAGAGAGAGAGAGAGAGAGAGAGAGCGAGCACAACATGAGCAGAAAGAGGAGCAGAGGGGAAGAGGGAATGAGAGAGAATCTCCAGCAGGCTCCATGTTGATTGTGAAGCCTGACGCCAGTCCCAATATCACAACCCTGAGATTATGACCTGAGCCAAAGCCAAGTGTCAGATGCTTAACTGACTGAGCCACCCAGGTGCTCCTGCTGTTGGTATTTTGATAGAGATTGCATTAAATGTGTAGATTTATTTAGATGTATAGACATTTTAACAGTGTTTGTTCTTCTAATCCATGAGCATAGAATGTCTTTCCATTTCTTTGTGTTGTCTCCAGTTACTTTCATCAGAATTTTATAGTTTTCAGAGTTTAGATCTTTCACCTATTTGGTTAGGATTATTCCTAGGTATCTAACTGTTTTTTGTGTAATTATAAATGAGATAGATTCCTTAATTTTTCTTTCTACTGCTTCATTATTGGTATCTAGAAATGCAACACATTTCTGCACATTGACTTTGTATCCTTTTTCTTTACTGAATTTATCAGTTCAAGCAGTTTTTTGGTGGAGTTTTTGGGTTTTCTACACAAAGTATTATGTTATCTGAGAAGAGCGAAAGTTTGACTTCCTCCTGGGAGACTTGGATGCTTTTTATTTCTTTTTGTTGTCTGATTGTTATGGCTAGGACTTCTAGAAATATGTTAAATACAAGTGGTGAGAGTGGACATCCCTGTCTTGTTCCTGATTGTAGAGAAAAAGCTCTCAGTCCCCCTTTGAGGATGATATTAGCTGCGGGTTTTTCATATATGGCCTTTATTATGTTTTGGTAGGCTCTCTACTTTGTTGAGGGTTTTTAAATGAATGGATGTTGTACTTTGTCAAATGATTTTTCTGAATCTATTGAAGTGGTCATATGGTTCTTATCCTTTCTCTTACTAATGTGATATATTACATTGATTTACAAATATTGAACCACCCTTGCAACCCAAGAATAAATCCCACTTGATTGTGGTGAATGATTTTTTTAAAAAAATATATTGTTGGATTCGGTTTGCTAGTATTTTATTGAGGATTTTTGTGTCTGTGTTCATCAGGGATATTGACCTGCAGTTTTCTTTTTTAGTGGAGTCTTCATCTGGTTTTGGTATCAGGGTAATGCTGGCCTCATAGAGTGAATTTGGAGTTTAACTTTCTTTCTTATTTTTGGAACAGTTTGGGAAGACTAGGTATTAACTCTTCTTCAAATGTGTGGTAGAATTTGCCAGTGGAGCCATCTGGCCCTAGATTTTTCTTTGTTGAGAGTTTTTTGATTATTGATTCAATTTCTTTGCTGGTTATTGGTCTGTTCAATTTTTCTATTTCTTCCTGTTTCAGTTTTGGTAGTTTATGTTTCTAGGAATTTATTCATTTCTTCCAGGTTGTCCAATGTGTTGGCATATACTTTTTCATAATAGTCTCTTATAATTGTTTGTATTTCTGTGGTGTTGGTTGTTATTTCTCCTCTCTCATTTTTTTTTTTTTATGTATTTGGGTTCTTTCTCTTTTCTTTCTTTTTTTTCTAAGTCTAACTAGAGGTTGAACAGTTTAATCAATTTTTTCAAAGAACCAATCCTGGTCTCATCAATCTGTTCTATTTGGGTTTTTTTTTTCCAGTTTCCATATCATTCTATATTCATTTTTTAGTAACATTTTTTTTTAACCTCCATGTATTTGCGGTCTTTCCAATCTTTTTCTTGTAGTTGATTTCAAGTTTCACTGTGTTGTGGTCAGAAAAGTTGCATGGTATGATTTCAATCTTTTTATATTTGTTGAGGCCTGTTTTGTGACTTAATATGTGATCTATTTTTGAGAATGTTCCAAGTGCACTTGAAAAGAATGTATATTGTGTTTTTTTAGGATGGAATGTTCTGAATATATCTGTTAAGTCCGTCTGGTCCAGTGTTCCCTCAAAGCCATTGTTTCTTTGTTAATATTCTGCTTACATGATCTGTTCATTAACATAAGTGGACTGTTAAGGTCCCCCATTATTATCAGGTTATTATCAATTAGTTTCTTTTTGTTTGTTACTAATTGCTTTATATAATTGAGTGCTCCCATTTTGTGTACATAAATATGACAATTGTTATATCTTGTTGGATTGTCCCCCTTATGATTAGTAATGCCCTTCTTTCGTCTCTCTCACTCACTCTCTCTCTCTCTCTCTCTCTTTTTTTTTTTTTTGGTCTGTGTTTTGAGGTATAGTTTGTCCAATGTAAGTATTGCTACTCTGGCCTTCTTTTTACATCCCTTTGTGTGAGAAATATTTCTCCACCTTCTCACTTTCAGTCTGCAGGTTTGGTTCTAAAATGAGTCTTTTGTAGACAATGTATAAAAGGGTCTTGTTTTTTTATCCATTCTGACATGCTATGTCTTTTGATTGGAATATTTAGTCCATTTACATTCCAGTAATTTTTTTTTAAGATTTTATTTATTTATTTATTTGACACAGAGAGAGGGATTACAAGTAGGCAGAGAGGCAGGCAGAGAGAGAGGAGACAGGAGGAGGCAGGCTCTCTGCCGAGCAGAGAGCCCGATGCGGGCCTCGATCCCAGGACCCTGGGATCATGACCTGAGCTGAAGGCAGAGGCTTAAACCCACTGAGCCACCCAGGTGCCCACATTCCAGTAATTATTGATAGATATGCATTTATTGCCATTTTATTACTTGTTTTGTTTCTGGAGACTTTTTTCTTTTTTTAAGATTTTATTTATTTATGAGAGAGTGAGAACACAAGCAAGGGGAGCAGCAGAGGGAGAAGCCACCCCCCCCTCCACCTCAGCCCCAGGGTCACAGCCTGAGCTGATGACAGCCACTTAACAGACTGAAACACCAAGAAACCACTTTATGGAGATTTTCTCTGATCCTTTCTTGTCTTTATCACTTTTGGTCTGTCCTTTGCACTCAGGGAATCCCCTTTAATATTTCTTGCAGAGCTGGTTTAGTGGTTATGTACTCCTTTAGTTTTCGTTTGTCTGGGAAGCTGTTTTATCTTGAAGAGTATATATTCTTTTATGCCTTGTACTTTATATATTTCCTAAATTTAATTTGGAGTTGACTGAATCCTGACATTGAAAAATTTCTTGTAGAGATTTGCAGTTTCCATAGGACTTTTATAAATGTAATTTGGGCTTTTTCAATACCGTTGTCTTAAACGTGTGTAAGCTATCCTAAAAAGTTGATGAAAAGAGTAAAATTTTTTTTTTTGGTAATTTCCTGCAACTTGAAGTATTTGAAGAAATTGGGAAATGCTTATTCAATAAATTTTCAAGGCTTATCTCCAAGTGAATATATTGGGCTGAAGAAAAATACATTCTGGGAAAGTTATAGATAAGGTATAGATATAAGGACCAATGAAGGGGGTTTTAGATAAATAGATGTGATGCTTCCATTTTGCCTTGTTAAATATTTTAAGCTATAGCTATATATAGCTATAGCTAGTCTTTAATATTTATCCACATACCATTTCTGATAATTTTATTCCTTTCTGGGTTTCTTTTTGGTATGATTTTCCTTTATACTTAAAAACTTCCTTTTACCACAGCTCTGTTGGTAATACTTTTTATTTTTTTAAATCTCAGACATCTTCATTTTTTGAAGGATAATTTTGCTGAATAGAAAATTGGGGGTAAAAATCTTTTTTTTTCTTCTAACATTTTAAAGTTGCTAAATCATTGTTTTTGTATCTGCATTGTTTATGATGAAAAGTTTATTTAACTTTTATTTTTGGGTTTCTACGTAGGCAACCGTGTGTGCAATGTTTTATTTTAATCTGGATGTTTTTAAAGTTTTCTCTTTACTTTTATATTAAGCAGTTTGGTTGTTTTGAGTTAAGGTATGGCTTTCTTCATATTATCTTACTTAAGATAAACTGAGATTCTTGAATATGTAGGTGGTTCTTTTTTTAATCACATTTGAGAAATATCCATTCACTATTACTTAAAATATATTTTCCTTTTCTTTTTCTAAAGATTTTATTTATTTATTTTAGAGCTAAGTGAGGAGGGGTAGAGGGAGAAGGGGAGAATCTCAAGTGGACTCCTGGCTGATCATGGAGCTGGATGCGGGGCTAGACCTCGCAACCCTGAGATCATGACCTGAGCTGAAATCAAGAGTCAAATGCTTAATGGACTGAGCCACCCAGACCCCCTAAAATATATTTTTCTATCCCATATTCTTACTTGAGCTTCACTTATATTGCTGCACATATCAATAGTCCATTCATTTTACTGCTGAGCAGTATTCCACTGTATGGATGTATCACATTTGTATGTCCATTTACCAACTGATGCACATTTGTTTTGTTTTGTTTATTTCTTCAGTTTTTAGTTATTGTAAATAAACCAAGACTATGGGGAGACAACTGAAATGTCTTATACTTAAAAAAAGAGAAAGAAAAAAATTGGCTTATAAAGCATCCCCAAATTCCATGTGATACAGTATGAAAATATTTTAACATGAAAATTAGGCTGCCTACTTGCATGTATGGTTTTGAATATATCTTATTTTGATGTATTAGACAGAGTCACAGTCAACGGCACATTTTATAACTCTTTCTTTGACTTCCAGACAATATCCTAAAGGATGTAACAGTATTACTTCCTTTGAAGTGGGTTTTTTTAATCACTGAGGCTTTTTAACAACTTCCTAATTTTAGAATATAGAAATGTAATTATTAGATTAAGAAGATAATTGAAAACAAACATCATTTAATTAAAAATAATAGTACCAATGAATCTAGCTCTGCACTTGATGAAAATGAGTCAGTTTCTACAGGACTGACATAGAAGTACATTTAAATTTTATTAAAACCCTATGATTTTTAAGTTTCCTATATTGTTCCCTCATTAAATGTAAGTGTATTAAAAGTGAGGTGCTATGAGTACTTTATAGCCATGTTTTTAAAAAGTCAGAAATAAGAATGGAAAAGGAAAGTTATACAGAAGATTGAAAAAAAAAAGGAAAATAAGCCTATTCAACTAAAACTATTGCATCCAGAGTGTCCACAGAGAGTATGAACTGATGAGATTAGTCCAGAAGTCAAAGAGGGAAGTGTTGATTTGAATACATTGCAAGTGTATTATATCTGCTTTCAGCATTGATTAAGTCTTTGGACTGCACTAAGCAGGGGAGTAAGAGCTGTGAAGTAAATATTTAAAAAACTACCACAGCATACTATTCTCAAGAAAATCAATATACTAAAGAAAAATGACACTAAGGTAAATGCATACACAAACATATTATTATAGCTTAGTGAACTGAGAGTAGACACTATCATTCATGTTATTTTTAAACATATATTTGTATATTTTATCCAAAATTATATATATTTAATGTTGTATAATACTACCGTTTTATGTATATTTTTCCAGTAATTTTTGAATAATCAGAATCACTTTTAAGTTTGAGAAACACCACATAGAGAAATTTTCAAGTATAAAAGTTAATATGGTTTTGTTAACATGCACCCTATGAATATATTCATCTCTTAGACATGTTCTGGAGTTGATCAAATGGTTAATTAATTTAGCTTGTTTTCAGATATTTGTCAAGAGCAGATATTTACCAAATTACACTAAATGTGCTTATCTTCTAGTGTTAAATCCAATGAGAACTGATATTAATTTCTTCTCATTTTATCTCTTCTATTTTCCTCCTATTCTCAGTCATTCTGTGTGCATGTTGTGTTGAACTACTGAAAAATCCACAAATTTTCTATAATTTTTCAAAGGATTTTATTTATTTGACACAGAGAGGGAGAGAGAGAGAGAGCGAGAGCGAGAGAGCAAGCACAAGCGAGGGGAGTGGCAGGCAGAGGAGGAGCAGGCTCCCCACCAAGCAAGGAGCCAGATGTGGGACCTCATCCCGGAACCCTGGATCATGACCTGAGCTGAAGGCAGCTGCTTAACCAACTGGAGCCATCCAGGAGCCCCTCTATAATTTTTTATTTTTATTTGGTAGGACTCTGATACATACATACCCCGGATCTCTTTCTTTAGAAAATCTGGTTATATGTTCCTCTGCTAGGATACTGATTCAGTCCCAACTATTTCCATACTGTCTTATGTACTGTTTATACCTTGGTCACAGTGAATTCCAGTTATGCTTTTGCTTGTTTGTATCTCAAGCTTGAATCAGAAGTTGGGCTGTAGTCATATCTGTAGGTTCTAACTCAGTGATGACATCTAATTAAGAATCATCTCAATAACTTAAGATAGTAACCTTAAAATATGAGGGTGAATACCTTTTACACTCAACATTTTATCTGAGCAATATTTTGGATATGTAAGCCTCCAGAATAATTTTGTTCTAGCCACTATACCTTTATTGTAAGTACATCTGCTGATATTCTCTTTGTTCCCTTATCCATAATAACACCAATGGACTTTATATTCTATCAGAAAACAATCAATAAATTACCAAGGAAATATACTTAATTGTATTATATATGTTAGGTTTTCTTAGAACTCTGAAGATGGACTATAATATAAATTTAAATATATAAGTATTTATACTTATTTAAATTTAAAACAAATTTAAATTTTGTGATATAAAATATATAAATTATAAAAATGATTAGAAACTAGGATATATATGTTATAAAGCTAAATTATGTGTCATAAACAATAAAAGTCATACGAATTTTGAAATGCATGTAATCAATTTACACAGAAATTATGAAAGATAGTTTTCCTGTGTGTAACATAGCAATGGTAGTGAGGATGACTGGTGATGATGGATAATATTTATGGAGTGTTCAGTATTTCCTGGTCAGGCTGCAAAGTGCTTTTTACAGATAATCTTATTTAACATCCACAAACCTTTTAGGGTATGTGTTATTATAACAAAAATTTGCCTTCACATGTTTCTGAAAATTATATGAGTAAGGGAGAAAATCAAGACAGGAGACACTTAATTGTAGGGAGTTACTATTAGTTGCTCATGAAAATCTGTTGTAGGATTGTGATAGTGTCATAGGAGAAAAACATACAAATTTGAATTATATTTTAGAAAGCATTGGCAAAAACCTGGCTGGTGATGGATTTATGAGATAACAAATAGAATTTAATAACAGTGGAAAAATACTCAGGTGTATAAATAATATTAAAATACTTCTCTCAATTAATTCCCATCCATGCTAGGTTGTCCTAAGGACTGGTTGATCATCAATTAATAAAATAACTTGTAATGATGACCTGAACAATAAACAGTTGGGTGCTAACTGTGGCACAACTCATTTACTATTATTGGCAATAATCACAGCAGTTAAAAGTTGGAACCCAGAGGTGACGCTTGTTATCAAAATAAATATTCAAATATCCACCCATCAAAGGTTAAAGAACATTTCCTCTATTGAAAATATTGACTATATTAAAATGATCTTGGCTTAGATAATTTGGAGATTAAAAAATGGGAAAAGCCTTTATTTTCCAAATTTTTATCTACATTGTTTT
The DNA here is from genome assembly GCA_002007465.1 of Ailurus styani. Taxonomy (NCBI): domain Eukaryota; kingdom Metazoa; phylum Chordata; class Mammalia; order Carnivora; family Ailuridae; genus Ailurus; species Ailurus styani. The sequence goes on from LNAC01000429.1 coordinate 1,010,684, forward strand.
TCCCTCTGCCCAATCAGTAACCATGTTTAAGGACATCACGGCAAGATGTCACACTGTCAGATGTCACGGTAAGAGGTAGTCAATAGAGTGAGAACTGCATAGCTCCTGCTGGACTGATAATTCCACAACAGTCCTGAAACTGTTTCCTTACAAGAATGATGTGCTCCTGAAAACCTGACTGCCATATAATTAAGGCAAATTAGATTCAACACCACCACCAAATTGAAATTTGTTGTGAAAAAAGCAGCTTTAACTGTAATTTAGCTGACTCTTAGTGTTCCAAATAAAGTACTGACTTTTTCTTTTCTTGAATCACTGATAAAAAAACAGTCCATTCTCAGCAGATTTACTGAGGCGAGGTTAGTAATAATATAGAGCTAAAATTCTACAGTATTAAATAGTAAAACTATAACATGCATGGAATAGAAGAAAGGAACTTTCAAATGGAAAAAATATATTTATTGAAAAATCTCAAAGTCTTTACTATTCCGTTGTTTAAAATGTGTATTTCAAAGTTAGTATTGTTTGAAATATCTGCTTTATTAGCAGTTAATCTTTTTTCTTAGTAGTTTAGGTTATATGAAATTCTGTTGAACGTGCTTTAACTAGAAGGAAACAGTGAAACAATATCTTAAATAAATTTTTAAAAATCAGAAAATAAATGGAATTAATTTAGGGTTTGAGATGGATTAAAATTGGCTTAAAAATGATGAAGGCAATGAAATTGCCGCTATCCTAATTGTTAAGATTCATATCTCACAATATGAATAGAATTAAAGAATTCTATTGTAAATGTAAAATGTAAATGTAAAAAAGGTGAAAAATAATAACTTTTGGCTTTTCCACAAAACACTTTACCTTTCTATTCTCTAGAGGGTTTCATTATTTCTGGATAGCAAGTGCTCTATGCTAAAGACTCTGATATTTATAATGCCTACTTAAAAGCAGAGTGTAAGAGTTACAAATAAGTGGTTCCATTTGTAGAATAGAGTCATCCTCTTGGAATCTTAAGCTTTCTCAATAGTTCAAGACACTTTATTCTTTTTTTTTTAAAGATTTTATTTATTTATTTGACAGAGAGAGAGCACAGGTAGGCAGAGCAGCAGGCAGAGGGAGAGGGAGAAGCAGGCTCTCCGCCAAGCAGGGAGCCTGATGAAGGTAGGACTCGATCCCAGGACCTTGGGATCATGGCCTGAGCTGAAGGCAGCCACTTAACCGACTGAGCCACCCAGGTGCCCAAGACACTTTATTCTTAATGCTAGCTAGCTTCAAAGGAATTTGGAAGCCTGTTTTTCCTGTTGTTTTGTTTTTGTTTATATATTGGTTTGATTTATTTTTACATATGAGGAGAATAAAAATTATTTTTTCTTCAGAAAAACTACTTGATATGTTTTCAAAAGTAATAATGGACTAAAAAATAAGACTTACTAAATTTAAGTTTCTTTAAATTCATCTTTAACTTTGGAATACACTTCCTTCTATAATCTACTTACATTTTTTATTAGGACCTTTTTTGGTAATTGTTGAAATATTATGGCCTAGACTTTAATAATGAATTTACTTTATTCTTGGTTAATTGAAATGTAAATACTGTAATATAATGCCTTTTCATTGTTAAGACAAAGTGTTGTTGTTGGCTAGACAGTTAGAGTCACCTTTTCATCTTGTATGTGAAGTATTGTGAAACTTAAATCCAGTTATCAGTGATTTGCAAACATACAGTGAGATTATACCATTCAGTACCTTCTCTTAAACCCCTGAAGTTATTCTCTAACACTTAGGCACTAAGGATTCTATCTTGGTAGCTGTCAAAATTTAAAACACGTATGTGTTGACCATCACTTTGCCCTCAGTTCAGTCTTCCTGGCCAGTTCTTCTGTTGGACCCCCACACTGGAACTTAAAAAGGGCCTCTGCTTTTATATGTGTGAAAACAGGATTACAAAAACTCTAATGAAATTAAAATAGTGTAGTGCATGGAGAGAAAGCTAGAGTAACAAAAAGAATTAGAGAGTTGAGGTGATAAACTAGGTTTGTGCTAACTAAAGACTCCTAACAATCTCTTTCCTTGTATCTCTAAGGGATTTACCAATATAGCTACTGGCATCTCATCTCAGAAAATGCCTCCCATTGAATGTGTCCATTTTGTAATGGAATAAGAAAAAAGGGAAAATTTTCAATTCCCTAATTAGGCAAATACCATTGACTTACTATGCTAGCATGAATTGAGGGTCTTCTATAAGCTAGACATAATATTGGCCCCTGGAGCAGAAAAACAGAATAACAAAATAAATTTCCAAACCACAGGGGTTTCTTTCTTCCCTTAAAGGGGACCAAATATTCTCAACCAATATGACTCATCATACAGACGTAGCGTCTTTGTTTGTTACAGTCCTAGGGATTTTTCCCTTATGGTGTAACAGACCGTAAATAATATTTGATATTTCTGTACATCTATGTTCATTTCAGTGTACTTTACAATAGCCAAGGTATGGAAGCAAACTAAGTTTCCATCGATGGATGAATGGATAAAGAAATTGTGATACATACACACATGCACAAATGGAATCTTATTCAGTCATAGAAAATAATAAAATTTTGCCATTTGCTACAACATGAATGGACCTCAAGGACATTATGTTAAGTGAAATGAGTCAAACACAGAAAGACAAGCGCTGTGTGACCTCTCTTACATGTAAAATCTAAAAATAATAATAATAATTAGCTATTAAAAAAAACCCTCATAGATATAGAGAGGTGAGGAATAGAAGATGGGAGAAATAAGTGAATGGTTTTTGTTTTTTATAGTTTTCCTTTTTTAGTTTAAATAAATTAGATAAAAATAAATAATATGTGTCCAATAGACAAACACATATTACATATAATATATATTATAGACACTGAATGCAAAAGCTCTACTAGGAGTTGATGGTCTGGATTTTATGTCTTCTTTCTTGTTATATTAATGGGAGTAAAGATTAATATCAGCTCTTAGTTAATTTATGAGAAAATATTTGTAAAATTAGTATGTCACCTTATTGTGAACTATTCTCACAAGAGAAGTAATTCAGAAATGTCACAGCCACTCCACCAGTCCTTTAGAAGCATGGTGTTTGCAATTGCCAAGGGCAGGATGAATTTGTGGAAGTTGTGGTTCCTCTGTTTATCTTCTTTGCTAAGGAGTTGGAATGATAACTCTTCTGGTGATCTTGCTGGGAAATTGTGATGATGCATTGCATTTCTTTTTTGTAGAAAAGAAAATGATAAATTGATGACTTGCCATGCTTGGTTATACTTTATTGGCCCCCCAAAATCATACATCAACATGCAAACCTAAGTTCTTTTTGCACCAACTCTGGATACAATTAATGATTGTATTTGAATTTTTCTCATGCAGAGATTTTCTATTTCCTTCTAATTTTTATGGTTATGTCTGCACCCAATATTAATATAGAACAGTAGCAATTATTTTTAAATTTACTGCAAACTTCACTTCAGTATTTATTCAAATTGTCTCATAAGAATCCTTTTTTAAGAATTGCTACTGTTTGGAGAGAAAAAAATCACTGATGCATCTCTGTCGTATGCACTAGAAGTCATTAATGTAATCAATTTATCACATGTATAAAGAGAGGTTGGTGTATACATTACGGACTAAGTTTCAATGAACTTGTATTTTTTTAATGTAGTATTTTCTTCCCAATTCTGACTGAGGTTAGCCTCAACTCCAAGAAGAATTTTAAATATATAATACATACATATTTAGGATTATAATAACTTGACTATATCCCCAAATAGGCATTAGTCTTAGTATGTTCATCAAGAAATTCTCTTTGACAAAATAGGCATATATGTATATTTTTTATAATTAATGGAAAAATAGATACACCATCTTATATTTTGCTTTTTCACATAAAATATCTCTGAGTATTTTTTCTACATGTATATATTCTAAGATTTTTCTCATTATTTTTAAATATCTGTTTAATACTTTGTTAATATACATGCTAGAATTTTTAAAAGAGTACTGTATCAATGAACGTTAAAGTTAATGCCAAACTTTTTAGATGGAGATTTTTCTATTACAAACAATACTAAAAGGGACATGCCTGTTTGTGTATTTCATGTGAACATAACAATAGTTATTTTGTCGATTAACTCCAGCAAGTGAAAATTCTAGGGAAAATGGTGTGTACATTTCTGATTTTTTAGAGATATTACCAAAGGATCCTTCTAAAACATATATATGAGGATAGTTTATTTTTTTAAAGATTTTATTTATTTATTTTTCAGAGAGAGAGAGAGCACAAGCAGGCAGAGTAGCAAGCAGAGGCAGAGGGAGAAGCAGGCTCCCTGCCAAGCAAGGAGCCCAATGTGGGACTCAGTTGCAGGACTCTGGGATCATGACCTGAGCCAAAGGCAGCTGCCGAACCAACTGAGCCACCCAGGCGTCCCTATGAGGATATTTTTTTCTCCTCATCTTCACCATCACTGCTAATCTTTGCAAATCTAATAGGTAAAAATAATTTCCTGATATTATTTTCATTTGCATTATTTTACATATTGTACGAGTGCTTATTGTACATATGTCCCACTATGAATTGTGACCACAAATTCAAATGGACAATCAAACTGACAAAGAACAATAACTTTAATCTAATGCTACGCTGGTTGAGCTTTTGTAGATGGAACCTGGATGGGAAATACAGCATATGCATTGTCTTCATTTTACCACAGCTGCCATACACAGCCTCAACAGTGAAGCCCCCATAGCACAGACCCGACGCGCAGCTTCTTTGTCTCTCCACTGCCACGTCTCATCCAGATTTGTCTCAAATCTGTGGAACATCGATTTCTTGAGAGTGAGATCAAGTAGTTCGCCTTGCCCCAGAGAACCCGTAACCTTGGTTTCCACCATGCTTTTATGTTAAAATCACACAGGGCCAAGTCCTCCTTATGGAATCAGAGCTTTCCAAGCTATGATTCAAATCAGAGGCTGCCTAGTAAAATTTGACTCCTGGTACTTCACATTCGCCATTTATCTTAATTCAGAAAGTTAAAAAATAGGGTTTGTGTGTGATGGCCAATATCACCCTCCAGGCAGTTGTAGGTTTGTTCAGGGAACAATTTTATCTTTCATTCAAACTTATGAGTTATTTTCTTACATCATTGTTTCTATTTCCCCCCCAAAAATGCTTTGATAGATTTGCCATTTGCTTTTGAATTTGTGGGTTATTTACTGGTTGTTCTTTGTGTATTAGGAAATTAGTCTTTTGTCTTAAAAATGTTTAGTATTTGGTTTTTATCATTTGGATCTAGATGATTTTTTTCCCTACACAAATATTTTAAAATATTTCCTTTATGGGTTTTTGATATTATACCTTACACACATTAACCATCTGTTTTATGTATTTAAATAGTTGTCCATTTATGAATTACTTTGTTGTAAAATGTGGTGTGAAATTAAAATTTTATTCTTTTTTTTTTTTTTTTTTTAAAGATTTTATTTATTCATTTGACACAGAGAGAGGGATCACAAGTAGGCAGAGAGGCAGGCAGAGAGAGAGAGGAGAAAGGAGGAAGCAGGCTCTCCGCCAAGCAGAGAGCCCGATGCGGGCCTCGATCCCAGGACCCCGGGACCACGACCTGAGCCGAAGGCAGTGGCCCCAACCCACTGAGCCACCCAGGCGCCCTAAAATTTTATTCTTTTCTTACTCATAATTGGCTAGTGCATTATCTCAATGTCATTTATTAAATAATCCTTCATTTCGATGCTGTTTTAAAATGCCTTCTTGGGGCACCTGGGTGGCTGATTCAGTTGAGCTCCTGACTCCTGGTTTGGGCTCAGGTCATGACCTCCAGGTGGTGAGATTGAGTCCCCTGTGGGGCTCTGTACTCAGTAGGGAGTCAGCTTGGGACTCTTTACCTCTGCTCCTCCCAAACTTTCTCTCTCTCTCAAATAAATACATAAATAAAATCTTTTTAAAAATATAATGAAATGCCTTCTTTATCATTTATCAAATTGCCAAGGCACTTGTGACTCTATTCAATTTCACTAACTTGTCTTTCTCTTCCTACAGCTGTACCAAACTATTTTAATTACTCTAGCCTTCTGGTATGTTTTAATATTTGCAAGGTTATTACACTCAGATTATTTCTCTTTCTGAAAGTTTTACAGACTATTTTGCCCTTTGATTATTCCACATGTGTCTAAATCAGATTTTCACATTGCAAATAAAACTTGTCACTGTTATTTTTATGGTGATCAAGTTACATTTATAGATTAATTTGGGGGAAAATAACATTTTCACAATATTGACCCTAAGAATATGATTTATTTTTTCATTTATTAATTTCTTCTATGTGCCTCAGAATAATTTTTAATATACAGATAAATTTCTATGCATTTTTAGTAAGTTTGTTTTTAAAAATTGTTTCTTTCAGTGTATATTCTCATTAATTATATTGAAATATGGAAATGTTGCTAATATTCTATCAATATTGCACTCAACTTTCATCTTACTGAATTATCTTATTATTTTTCTTTATTTATTTTTATTTAAATTCAATTAGCCAACACATAGTACATCGTTAGTTTCAGATGTAGAGTTCAATGATTCATCAGTTGTGTATAACACTCAGTGCCCATCACGTCACGTGCCCTCCTTAATACCCATCACCCAACTACCCTATCCCCTCACCCATCTCCCGTCCGGCAACCTTGTTTGTTTCCTATAGTAAAGAGTCTCTCATGGTTTTTCTCCCTCTCTGATGACTTCCAATTCAGTTTTCCCTCCTTTCCTCTATGATCCTCTGTGCTCTTTCTTATATTGCACATATGAGTGAAACCATATGATAATTGTCTTTCTCTGAGTGACTTATTTCACCCAGCTTAATACCTTCCAGTTCCATCCACATCAGTATAGATGATAACTTTTCATCTTTTCTGATGGCTGAGTAATATTTCATTGTATATATATACCACATCTTCTTTACCCATTCATCTGTTGATAGACATCTTCGTTCTTTCCACAGTTTGGCTATTGTGGACATTGCTGCTATAAACATATGCAGGTGCCCCTAAGGATCAATACCTTTGTATTTTTGGGATAAATACCTAGTAGTGCAGTTGCTAGGTCATACAGTAGCTCTATTTTTAACTCCTTTAGGAACCACCATACTGTTTTCCAGAGTGGCTATACCAGCTTGCGTTCCCAACAGTGTAAGAGGATTCTCCTCTCTCCATACCCTCACCAATATTTGTTGTTTCCTGACTTGTTAATTTTAGCCATTCTGACTGGTGTGAGGAGGTATCTCATTGTGGTTTTGATTTGTATTTCCCTGATGTCAAGTGATGTGGAACATTTTTTCATGTGTCTATTGGCCATTTGTGTGTCTTCTTTGGAGAAATGTCTGCTCATGTCTTCTGTCCATTTCTTGACTAGATTATTTGTTTTTATGTTGTTGAGTTTGATTGAATTATCTTATTATTTTTAATATCATTTTTGTTGTTTCTTAGAATTTCTAGGTACCTGTAAAGACCTGGAAATTTGGCAAATCATGAAATTTCTATTTTTGCAGAACGTTCATGACAATCTTAAGTCACATTGGGCATCTTTGTGTTTTTCCTGATTTTATTGGAAATGCTACTTGTGTTTTTTTATTAATTATAATGCTGTTTTATTAATGTATTTTTAAGAATAAATGTTGAATAATTTTCTATGTATATACATGGAAAATAAATCATTCCATGTAGTTTTCACATCTATGTAACATAGAGAAGGAAATGATTCTCATATTTCTCGTCTTTTGTTGGAATTTGTAATCATCTGTGTTATGCACTGAATGTTTGTGTCCCGGCCCTTCTAATTAATTCATATATTGAAATATCATCTCCCAATGTACTGGTATTAGGAGGTGGGGACTTTGGAGGTGTTTAGGACTAGATTAGGTCATGAAGGTAGAGCCTCATGAATGGGATTAGTGCCCATCTAGGAGTCACAAGAGAGCTTGCTTCTTCTTGTCTCTGCTCTCTGGCAGGTGAGAAAACAACCAGAAGTCAACAGTCTATAGACTGCAGTCTGCACTGGAAAAAGGCTCTCACCAGAATCCAGCTTTGCTTCCAACCCCTGGAACTGTAAGAAATATATTTCTATTATTTATAACCCACCCTGTTTAGGATATTTTGTTATGGTAGTCCAAGCTAAGATGATTTGCAAACACATCACTAATTTTGTGTGTTTCTGCATTTCCTACCTTAACAAAATTATAGTAGCTAGCAGTTTTAAATTTTATTAGGTTTTCTTTTTCAAAGAGCTTGCTCTTGCATTTGTAGTTTAAGGTTTTTCTCTGTTTTCTGAATCACTAATTTCTATTTTTATCTTTGTGAATTCCACTTTTCCAAGCTGTTTTAGGTATATTAATTTTTTATTCCTTTTCAAGGTTTTTATTTGGTATTTAATTAATTTTTCTGCACTCTTTATCATCTGAACATTTAAGTGTTGGTTTCTTTTATTATTATTTTTTAAAGATTTTATTTATTTATTTGACAGATAGAGAGAGATCACAAGTAGGCAGAAAGGCAGGAAGAGAGAGAGGAGGAAGCAGGCTCCCTGCTGAGCAGGGAGCCCGATGCGGGCCTTGATCCCAGGACCCTGAGATCATGACCTGAGCTGAAGGTAGAGGCTTTAACCCACTGAGCCACCCAGGCGCCCTAAGTGTTGGTTTCTTCTGCTGATATGTAATGTGTCCTTAAAATACTTTTTAAAAATTGTTTTGCAGTTTCTTTTTTTTTCTTTAGCAGAAGAGTTGTTTAAAGGAGAGATATTTAATTTTTAGAGTTTGAAACTGCACTTTGCTTAGAGAATATGGTATATATTCTTAAGTTTAGAATGCTAGAATCCTATTGAGATTTGTTATTTGTTTTGTTTATTATAATACTGTCAATTATACTTTTATATATAATTCCTTAAATACCAATTGTATTTAAGAATTATTCTAAGATACAGTATTAATTTTTTTCTGTTATGGGGCATGGACTTTGATACAGATCAAGGCCTCTGAACTTTTGTACTATTGATGCTTGGGGCCAGATAGTTCAGATAGTTCTATAGAATGTTTAGAAGCACTCCTCATCTCTACCCACTAAATGCTAGTACCGGATATTTGAGTGTGATTAATATTAATTAAATTGGATACCCTGTTTTGTTTTGTTTTCTATTAACCTGATATATATTTCTCAATTTGTTTATTTCATACTTTTAGATCACATAGATCCATCTTTTGCATGAAGCATGCAATTGTCTTGTTTACAAGTCATATTTGATGTTAAAAAATGTTAAAGTCGCTTGAGGTTATTTTGAGTGATCTTTCTGGTATGATGGAGATGTGTTCTACCTTGACAGAAAATTAGGTTGCATGGGCATATGCAATTTTCAAAATTCTTAGAACTATATGTTAAATATTTATGCATTTTTGTGTGTAGATTATGTCACTTGAAAAATTCCCTATAAGTGATACAGTTTTTGACTGGTCAAAAAAAAAAAAGTCCCTTCATGCTTGCCACGGTAGGAGACACACAGCCAGTCACTCATGGGCTGCTGAACACAAACAGCCTTTCCCTGTTTCTCCGCCATTCTCTTCCCTTTGCCCTCTATGAACAGTGGATCTTTCAGCTTAGAGGAAAAGATGGTTCTGGCTCAGATTTGAAATTTTACCACCATGTCTACTTTTCCGTAACACAGTTTTCTCAATGTAGTCATTTTCTTTAATACCTGTTTGTATAGATCTGGGTTAATAAACCTCTTCTCATGAGTAAAAATCATCCTTTTTATTTAATAAAATTATTGAACCAGGATATTCCTGATAGAAAAGTTATTACAGTCATAGACACATCTGAAGGCAAAGTGAAAAGAAATGTGTTTGAAACAAGAGAACGATGATTTCTTTTAATAAAAACATCAATAGCACATTATTAAGGTGGCAGACTTTTAATGAAGAAGAAAAAAGAGTTACTACAATTAGCTGTAATCATGAGACAATGTTGAAAGCATTTAATGAATTTTTTAAAAAGGTATTACATTAGAGATATCCGTAATCTATTTTCCTTTTTCTTTAGTTTAAGAAATATGTAATTTCCATACTCTAATTCTACTGGGTTGTAAAACTATTTAAAAGCCAAACCTAGCAAATGAAATATTTAAAAAATGTAATAGAACAGCCAAACACACCAGAATGTTATATTGTCAAGACTGTAATAATATGCAGTCTGTCTAAAGTCTCTTCTGATTAAAAGTTATAGAATTTATATCATTAATCACATAGCTTCTAATGGCATTTATTTCAGGTGTATCCTTAGATTTAAACATTCTAGCAAGATACAATTTTTTTTTCCTCCACAATACGTTAATACTTTCAGGATATCAAGAAATAAATTTTAATGAAGGTAAAACATTTGTACAACAGAAGAGAACAGGCTATCTATGAAGATTTTTGATGTTTTCGTATGGGAGATATTGAATGGGCTACAAAAACTTAGACTATTTCTGTCCATGGTTATTTATGACTTTTTTCTCTTATAAACTTTACTTGGAGACTCTACTTGTCTTTTGTAATCTTTGCTGGAAACAGTTATTTTCCAAATTGTTAATAAGAGATGACATTGGCAATATGGAAGGAAAGAATGTGGATCAATATATTTGATATTTATGTTGCAGAGCCCATAGATTTCTTGAAATTATGGATTGCGATTGAAGATTGCAAATACCTAGGAGTGTTTGGAGATTAACTCTTTAAAAAGTCAACCTT
>LNAC01000429.1:1021580-1042880 GCA_002007465.1 Ailurus styani
CTCTCTCTCTCTGCCTGTCTCTCTGCCTCCTTGTGATCTCTCTCCCTCTGTGAAATAAATAAATAAATAAATAAAAATCTTTAAAAAAAAAATAAATAAAAAAATAAAAAGTCAACCTTATATTTTTAATAACTGTATACACACTGAGAGGCTTGCACAAAACTAGAATCTGTTTTATGAATCGCTTTTGGTAATGTTTGCACTTCCATAAGAAAAAAATTTTCTCTGTAAAATATATAGAATATCAGAATTCAAAGAATCCTCTTTTCTTCTTATTTAAAAAAGGTTATTGACTTTTTATAAGAGACTCATTTGTACAGTTTCAGTTACTATAAATTATTGAAGTGTGTTAAGCTATAAATAGGTGGTTCTCTGCTGAAAAGTGCTACGGGGAGGGTAAACATTCATAAAGACTAAACTGCACACAAAAAATTCATATAGTTTATATTGCTCAAGGTGGAGGATCCGGAACTACATTGTATTATAATGCATTGATGCATTAACTTAAATGATGAAGGTTCACAAATAGATATCCTAGAGACTTTGGTGCTCATAACTGGGTTTTGGTTGGGCAGAATGTACTAGTAATAAAATCAAATATACTGCTGATGTTGAAGACATTGTTAGGGAGTATAAAATATTCTGGCTCGATAATTTTATGAAATAAAAAGGTTAGGTTTCTACTCACTAGAAGAGGTTAGTAACATCTTCCTATGTAAACAAGTCTTAAACAAAATGACTACTTTGAAGTTTGGATGGCGTTGTGATTAACTGAGATAAAGAGGTTTCTGGGTGTCTGGTTACTGCTTAGCCTTAAAATTTCTCCTACCTTTTCAAGAATCAACTTAGGCAGGAAAGTTCTGGCAACGTGTAAGACAAATGTAAATGATAGTGGTGAGGAGGTAGAGAGTTTTAAAAAAAAGAAGGAAGAAAGAGGCACGTTTATTTTATACCTTCTATTTTTTCCAATACACATTTAAGTGGCTTTCTTCTATTTGCCACTAAAAACTTGGTTTTTAGTTATCGTGAGGCGATATTTTCAAGATCTCTATGTCTTTGATTGCAGTATCTTTTTTGTTTGTTTCTTTCTTATGGAAGAAAACATGATGTAAACAACTGCGTATTCTCAATTCTGTACAATTCTTGGCACAAATTTATACTCTAAATGATAAGTGTTGATTAATTTTATGGACTTGTGCTTCCATGCAAAAACAAGGAAAACCCCACATACATCTCTTTCCTTAAAGAACAGAGACATTGCTAACATTTGGTGTGAGCGTGGTTGGGTGTCAGTGTTCCTTTACCTGCCCCAAATAGTCTGAGCAAGGTCATCCTTAGCACCTTCCTTTCCCTCCTCCAACTTTTCCTGCCAACCCCTGCCCCTGACTCATCCACGTAAACTCATGGGCAAGTCATTTGGTTTGTAAGTACTCCTTCTATTATTCCAAACTCCCTCTCATCCGATTCCTTTTCTGCTTTGCTGCAGCTGCTGGTGTAGCTCCACACCTCACCATTTTTCAGCACCACCCTCCACCTCTTACCTGGAGCACTGTGATAGCATCCTTGCTGCTCTTTCTGCCTTCAGAGTCTCTTATATTCCAATTCATCATCTACAGAGTAAGCAGCATAGCATCATCATTTAAAAAATAGATTTGGTAGTATACCTGCCGTGCTTAAAACAAAATATTTATGATTCCCTATTGCTTACAAGACAAAATCTAAACTGTGATAAAATGGAGATTTTAAAAAATCTGCTTAATATTCATGTTTAAAGTTCCTAATTTCCTTGGATTACTCATAGATGCCTAAATACATTAGTTGGTTTTCATTTTTAGAATAAAATAATAGGCATCTATTTTTTAAAAAAATACTAGCCTACTTAGAATTCATCTTGAGTACAGAGTTGTACTGGAAAAACAAATATTATTTCTTTCCATTATAGTGATTTTTGCTATGTTCATATAATCTAAAATATGAGCTGAAGGATTAATGATAGGTCAGGTCCCCTTTAAATCTATTCTCAACGGCAACACAAACTGCAAAAAGAATCCGCACTATGTAAGTGGAAATACATCAATCACGGAAATGAGCAGACTGCAGGTCCAGGTCAATACCTTCCAGCCCATTAAACAGAGGGAAGGAAAGCAAGTTTGCTTACGTTCAATATGCCAGAGCGTGGGGATGAATAGCAATAATGCATGTCTCTGACTACAGCTTGCCAATATTAACTTGAAAAATTATCAATCATTAATCCATCACAGTCCTAATTATTACTGAACTTCTGCATTAACAGGAAAGGAAATTTAATAAAATAAGTTAAAGAGCTTTGGTTTAAAAACACATCTTATTAGATTAGATCTAAAGACCCATCCTGATACTAATGAACCTAGACATTCCAAAGGAATCCTGTGGCAGGTTATGGATGAAGTTATGTCATAGAAGAAATTAAACATCCTAAGATCTACTCAATTCTTAAAAACAGAGGTCTTGTTATTCTAATATTTATTCATAGTCAAGGTGATGTAGGAAGTTCCAGAGCCATTTTACACGATTAGATATGAACAGTGGAGGAACGCATGCTCATTCTGCTTTCCTTAATCAAGTAAGACCCAATGACAATTAGGAGCAACAAAATTCTCATAATAGAGTAAGATAGTGCTTGGCATTAACACGACCAGCAGTTCCGTTGAAGCGTCAGGATGGTATAATGAACTCTGAGAGTGAAGCTTGAGTCGTTTAACCAGGAAGCCAGACTGTTCAGCCACAAATGTCTATAATATTAAACCTGGTCCATCTGTCATGTTTCTTTTCTTCTCTTCTTCGGGAAGGTAGAGGGGTGATGCTGTGCTTTACTCCTTGAAACGTGCCTGTGGAATATGCGCAGAGTCGAAGATTCGTGATGCCTCATCATTTAATTTTATAATACGCTTCATAAATCTTTAATAATCTTTATCTTATTTTTGGCTTAAATAACTATGAAATCTTTGCAGTGCATTTTTCACACATTCGATTAATCTCTAAAGAACAGAACCAGCTCAGGAAGATTTTTTTTTTTTTAATGTTACGTGTCTTTAGTACTGGTCATTGTTCTAAATTTCCTTTTACAAAATCTGAATGTTTCAAACATACACAGTTTCATTACTGTGATTTTCATAAAGATACCATTTTGATAAAAGAAACAGAGACCCCATTTGGTTTCCCTGATTAGAGAAGGAAAAGCAGCAGGAAAATAAAAATGCTGATCTTCAAGTCAATAACGGTCAACATCACTAAAGCAAGCAGTGCTTGGGAGCGATGTTTCAGGTTGGAAGCCAAGTGAAGTAATGGCCATTAGCTTCTAGTGCCTCGTTGTGCCTCCCCAGTCAATAGCACGTACAGGAGAACATTGTATTTGATAATTCAACTCAAGGATGGTCATCCATTAACCTCGGAAGACTCAGGGCTCCACGGCAAGCCCGAGACGTGCCTCGCACAAGGTCTCTGTTACTTTCAGGGGGGCAGGCACTGGGACACAGTGAGGATAAAGATGTCCTGAAGTACTCTGGTGATTTTTGTAGGAAGACATGTTGAATATTCAGAGACGCTAAAGATTAAGAGTTAATTAAACATGAATTAGATTATATCGAAAAAGAGATGATGAAAATTACATTTAGCTGCCGTGTTTTCATAGGAATGAAAAACATTCCTAAGTATTTGGTCACTAAAAACTTTGCCGTAATTCTTTAACCCTTTCCTTTTTGGTCAAAACAATGAATGCAAAACCACACTGTATTCTCAATGAGATTGAGATGTGGAAAAAGAGGTGTTGTCTTTAAGGTGCCTTATTACTTTATCCTATTTATTTAAATTTTATTGAAAAATCAGTGTAATCAAACCCTAGCCCTTAAATTTAATGATGTCAATCATGGGTTACCCTTCCTTTTTAGCGTTTAACCTCAGTGTACTGTGTCATTAAAGCAATGATTTTTATTCACATGAGGAAATTGAACTAACCAGGTGTTGTACTTGCCCTAAAATTGCTTTTCTTTTCTTGATCTCCTTTCATTGTTTTGATGCTGAGTAAAGTGGCAAACTCAGAGTACAGTCAAATCACTCAGTGTACACTCTGTTATGAAAATGGGCCAGAAAAAGGAATTTAAAAAATGAGTGAATAGACTCTCAAGAAAAAAGTGGGAGAAAAGAATGGTTAGCAAGAAAAATATTCTTCCTAACCATGAAGAGATTCATTTACACTTTGATTGCTAAAATTTTTTGCCAGATCATTTTGATTCTGTGTTTGAAAAAAACAGTGCTCATTGCTGAATATATCAATGTGCTATTCTTTTCTCCAAACTTGGCTTAGTGTGTGTACTATTCTTTTACAAACAGTGTCATCAGTTCTGCATTTTAATTTAATTTTTACTTTTGAAATTTATGCATGCAGATAGTTTCAAAAATCAAAAAAATTTTTTTTAATTTTTAAGATTTTATTTATTTGTCAGAGAGAGAGAAAGTGAGCACAAGCAGGGAGAGTGGCGGGCAGAGGGAGCTGCAGACTCCTCCCTGAGGAGGGAGCCTGATGGGAGACTTGATCCCAGGACCCCTGGATCATGACTAGAGCAGAAGGCAGACACTTAACGGACTGAGTCACCCAGGCGTGCCAAAAGTCAAATAATTCTACTAGCTCAGGACAATTTGAGCAAGTCCTCCCTCCCTGCAGTTCTCATATACCACAGGCTCTCACTTCTTTTAGCTATTTCGGCTTTTAATTCTTTTTCTCTGGTAGTTGTCTCCATATGTCTAAGAAATAAGCTCATAATAAGTTTCTTAATTTTTCAATTTCAGAGTTACTGGATTTTTACTATGAAAAATGCAGATTTGCCTCTTGCAGACTCTGGTTTACTTGTCGAGGCATCAGTGAACCCCCCACCGTCAGCAGATTTGGGTTTCAGTTTCTCAGGTTCTCCCACAGGAGTGACCCGCCGCAGCTCCGTCACGCTGGGAAAGGGCTCTGAGCATCTGAGTTCACAGACTTGCAGCCAGTCCTCTTCCTAGTCCTGCCCCTCGGCCCACTTCAGCAGCGTAACATCTCAGCCTGCCTGGGGTTTTCTGGTGGCAGTCTGCTTACCTCCTGCATCCCTTTCAGACCTATGTTACCACTTTCTTCAGCACTGCTCAATCAGGCTTCCTGCGGACACGTGCTTTCCAGCTGCCCCAAGTTCGTCATTGTCAGCTCTTCTCCCGTTCTCTTTGTTCTTGTGGAATTCCATGGCTTTTACCCTGTTCTTTCATGGCAGGGGGTTGGAAGAGAGCAAAGGGACAAAAATCTTCCTCCTGCCATGAATGTGTGTCCCTGATTAGTTTATCTCTTATGAACTCATTGGATTGGCTTGATTCAAACATATGAATCTTACAAAAGCAGCTCAATCTTATAAAGCAGCTCAAATCCTTACGATCACTTCTGCCTGTGATTACTTTTAACCCATGCTCCTTATTTCAACAACGTATGTATCGCTATTACCACTACTTCAGTTCTTTCATTCATATAATAGCTATTTGTACACATGCTTGATAATAACAATTCCACTCACAGCATAAGGAAATGTTCATCTGATGTTTCCAAATGTTGACACAAATGTCAACTCGTCCATCCTTCCTCTAGCCCTGTAGACTAGTTAGCGAGAGGCACCCTTCTCTCTCCATTTGCTAGCAGAATGCGTGAGCCACTGCGGGACTGTGACATTCCCGAGGCCACCCCAAAATCAGTTATTCAAGATTCCAGTATTTCTGTCCTCTCTTGTTTTAATATAATCATGACACATCACTCAGTTCTTTACAGTGAAATTCACCTCAGGACAATGAAATACCTTCTAACACAATCAATCTTCATGATTTCCCAGAAGGAGTTGAGGAAAATTAGGAAAATCCATACGTTACAAGCATATCTTTTGGACAGCAGAAAAATGTCCCTTGCATAGGGACCTACCCATCTGGTATATTTTTTCGTCATCAATATTTGTCAAAGATTCAAAATAATGTAATACTCTCTTGGGCAAACCAGGCACTTGGTTACCAAAGAAGTGAAAACCTATGTGCGTGCTGTCTTTCCACTCAACCGTATAATGCAGCATTTTACCATCTCCATTAAAAGACTGACTTTGTACCCTACCATGCATTTTATAATATTTCTATCTAAATGCAGATTTCTACATTCCATGTGTACCATGTAGTCAGGTTTTCCATAAAAATACCAGCAGGAGAGTACATTGAAATTCATTTTGCATATTAAAGAAATCTCTCTCTGAGATTCCTTCTTTTATTTGTTTTATCAACTCAAGCAATAAGCAAGAAAATTAGAGTTTCAGCAGTGATGGAAAAGCTATTTATGATTTTATCAGCCTTGCTGCTTTTTTTCCCCCCTGCTTAGACAAGTTGCAGACTCTTAAGAGGAAGCCAGTTAAAATGTTTCACTGGAAAATGAAATAAGTCTCTCTCTGTATCATTGCACCCAAGTACTGTAGTACTCGATTACCTGGCGACAGCTTCACTGTGAGTAACATGCCCCCTGAATGCTTTTCTTCCCAATATCTACAGCACACATAAAATATGTCCCATAGGGATATGTTCCACTCGAAAGCATTATTACAAATGCCATAATATTTTCTAACATATATCTTACTGGCATGGTTGGGTCGGGAATGCAGTCAGAGCCTAACACATAGAGAATAATGTCTCCACTCTTCTTGCAAAATTTTTAACAGAGAAAGCAAATTTGGAAATGACTGTCATTGGAATTAGGGCAAATTTTCAAGTAGCTTATATGCAGTTTACTGAAGCATTCCATATGCCCACAAGCAACGTATTATATAATGAAGAAACAAGACATGGAGAAATAAAGTACACATGAAATTAAAGAAAAAAGGTTCCTAAACCTCTAAATACAAAAATTAAAGTTAAAAACACTACATTTTCCCATATTTATTTTCCGCATTTATTTTCTAAAGTCCATCTCACCTTCGAAAAATACTATGTAAAAGAAAACCAGAATAGGTTATCTACACATCCATGCACTCATATACAAATAAGAGTTTACGTCTGAGGAAAAGCATCTTAATAAACCAATAGCAGTAACTTAGAATGTTTAAACAATTCAAATGAATTTGACCTACTCCAGGTGAGTGATTGTCAATGTCCTGAAAACTATTTATTATTTTATATGTATCGTTATTTTGCCCTTGTTTAGATGACTGACTCTAGCATAAAAACAAATAGTTTTTCTAGTCTCTTCCTTTTGATTGTCCATGCAGATTTTACAGCTTTTAAGGCCAAACCATTTTTAAATTTATTTAATTCCTACATGCCCACCTTCTTTTCTACTTAAATATAACAATTTTTAGGTTTTTCATTGTTCACTGTATCTGCAACAGTGAGAACCTGTTTAGGAGAGAAACAGAGTACTGCCATTTCTCCTTCTAAGTTTCCATGGGCCAATTTCATATCATGATAAAATGTACAGATAACCACGACATGTTCACACATTAGAAATGATTTGAATACATTTTGAATAGAGCATATAGCATGCAATTCACTTTTGTTAACTTTTTAGAACCTGAAATAAAGCAGGGAATACTTCGTATATTTCTGATTCTTTAATAGCATTGTGATGGTGACTTAAATTCAGTCAAGATGGAGGAATGGGAGGCCTGATCCATGCTGCTAGGTGACTACGTTACGGTCCAGATACAGGGGCATACTGAGCTGGCAACGATCTGAAAAATGGCACGAGGCAGTATTTGACTCTGCAGATACTCTCTTCTTAGTGGTAGAATGAGTCTTCCAATGACTGTGCATATCAGCTGTGATTATGATATCATGTGTTTTTCACCACATCACCTATAAAAACTGCTTTCCTACCTTTGCTCAAATCTTTATTTCCTCCCGGCAGAAGTCCAATAACTAAAGCGCATTTGGTCTGCCTCTTTAATCATTGTGTCCTAATATTTTATTCTGTTCAGCTGGGAAAAAACAAAGTCAAAAATGCTTTATGTGGCCTTCTGTGGGAAAACAAAAACAAGGACTGTTATGAAGGGAAGAATCATGTACGGCATAGACTTTTGAAAGGACTTAGCATGGAAATCAGTAGAAAGGGAATGATTTTCACAGCTTTTAGAGCAAGAAGTTGGGAATACTAAATCGAAAAAGAGCTTACTGCAAGGCCAAAAAGACAACTATTTTTGGCAGCTTTAAAATGAAATGAAACACCTCACTTCCAGGAGAAGGTTGCACATTGTCTCTGGTGAGACAAAGAATTAAATACTTGTCACAGGTGATCTATGGCTGACATTCTGAACGATATGGCAGAGTAAGGTTGCAGACCTCTCTGGTAGTTGTTTTCTCCCAGTTGAGCAATGAAAAGCCAAGGACAAAGCTTAAGCTCGGTGGTTCTTTTCCCCTTCAAACCATCCTTTCTAATTTATCCACAGGAATAATATTTGAAAGAAAAAATGCATTTAACCAAGTTACTCAAAATGGTATAATGGTGTCCACAGTTTACCATCAAAATATTCCTTTGCATGGAATTCCCATACTGTGTTACTATTAACCCAAGTGTTAGGTATTGTGACGCCTACTATTTAGGCTCTGAGAGCAAACATTCATCAGCAGAGGGTAATATAAAATTAATAGGATTTTACTGAATACCCTTGCTGATTTCCTACCTGCTTTGGATGGATATAAATCTAATTTGGAGCAGGCCTTGACACCTGCATTGAACAGCAACTATCTTGAGTTTATATGAATGAGGAAAGGACAGTCTGTTCAAGTGTTGCCCTCCCATTTCTACCCTTTCATTTTGTATTTTTTGATCCCTTAATGATGAATGAAGATGTTTAGAAACTCATAGAAACTCAAATTCATGAACTAGGATTTGCTTTATTGAAGAGATAGAAATGTCTGAGTGCTAAATTGTATAATTATTCACTATTTTCTCGGTATACAGAACTACTTATGCCAAGGGTAGATTCTTAGGTCATATTTCTACAAAGGTATTTCTTCAAAGTTTTCATAGATCAATGCATTGTTCTGTCTTGGTACAGAGTTAATGAATCTAGAGGAACAAATGGTTCACATTTCTCTTAGGCCATTCCTCTAGAATATCCGGTAAGTCAGGTTAAAGCAATTTAATTTCTCATCACATTATTGACCATGTTATGATATGAGTCTAGATTTAGTGGGTGGAAACTTTAGTTAACTATGGACATACCAACTGCAGCTTGACTCTCAGCTTGTGCATGGCAAGAAATTGTATGACAAATGGCATTATAACACTCTAAGGATATATATCTATATGCATGAATAAGTGTGTCTATATGTGAATGGTCTATCCATATGCATTATATGCAAATGCACACACTTATAATGTTGCAAATGAATTTTAATCCCCTCAGCATTTCACTGTGAATGCCGTTTTCAAATCTTTAAAGTAAGTCTTTTGAACCCTCTATGATTCCTATAACCCTATCTGATTCGTGATCAGGGAAGCAATGATAAATGAAATGGAAATGTATTAGATCTTAGTTCCTACACATAAGCATGTGGGATTTATTTTTAGTTCAGTTAAGAATTTAGAATTAACCCTTTTATCTTATGAGAGAATATGTGACTGTGTATGTGCATTGAATTCACACAGTAACTCAGTCTCTATTGAGATTATTTCCCAATAAAATCCTCAATAACTTTTCTGGTTCTGAGTAGGCATGAAAACCAATTCACTGCCCCTGGCCCCCTATGTTCAGCTCATCTTGAGTCACTTGAAGTTAGTGTGTTTGTTTCCAAGTCTTTGAACAAATGTAATTTCTCAGTGAGGATGACTCCAAACACCCTATCTAAAATTTTAACCCAGCTGACTTTTTATCATTTTTGATCCCTCTTACCTTGTCCAGTAGTTTTTCTATAATATTATCATCTTTTAGAATAGCCTACAATTGGGGCACCTGGGTGGCTCAGTCAGTTAAATGTCTGACTTCAGCTCAGGTCATGATTTCAGGGTCCTATGATGGAGCCTTGTGTATGGTTCCACGCTCAGCAGGGAGTCTGCTTCTCCCTTTTTTCTCCTTCTGTCCCTCTCTCTGCTCGTGCTCTCTCTCTCTCAAATAAATATATAAAATATTTTTTTAAAAAAAGAAGAGCATATGATTTATATGTATTATGTTTACTGTTTGTGTCTGTTTCCCACATTAAAATGAAAACTCTACAAGGCTGGTTTTATTCCTTGAGTTTATCATCTAACTGGGACCACGTCTGGCACAAAGCAGGTGCTCAAGAAATATTTGATGAATGAATTTCTTCTTGTATCTCCGAATACAAGATCTCAGAAATGCTTTTTGCCAAACTGTCCTTCTGGATAAGTGAGGCTCTGGTGTAGTAATGAGCAACTCCCACATCTTGATGAGTAAAATAGCAAAGACCTATTTTTCACTCATGCTACCTGTCAGTCATGGATCAAGGCGGGTTTTGATTTATGTTTTCATCGTCAGGTACTGAGGGAGACTCCATCTCAATGCTTCCATTTTCATCAAGGCATGAAAAGCAAACATGAAAAATGATGTGCTAACTCTAACAGTTCCAGTTGGAATTGACATCTGGCTTTTCTATCCATATGTCATTGGCCAAGGCAAATTGCATGATCACATTAACTTCACATAGCCAAGGAAGCCCCAACCTCCCATGTGCCCAGATTGAAAATGGAAAACAAAGTGGAAGAAAAGTATAGCCCAGCTACAGTTGAATTATCTTCATGATAATCTCACAATTTTATGTATAACAGGAATAACTGCAACCTCATTGGGCAGAAATGTTTACTGCAAGTGATCTGGGGCGAGATCGGCTGGCAAGCACTCAACAGAAGGGAGACGTGCAACTCCAGGCATTGGTCTTGCCTGGTTCTTTCTCTGTTTTGGAGCGCTAAGGCTTTTTTCTTCCATAAAGAACTGGTCTCTAAGGTAAGTCGGTAGCAATAAGCTGGCCTCCATTTTTTCCTCCTTCTTTTCCCTCTATTTCCCCTCCTCTTCCCTTTTTTTCTTAACTTCTACTTTTTCATGTTAGTCTTCATTTTTTCTCTTCTATTGAAAATGGGAAAAGCTTAATTTTTAAAATGTTCTGTATATAAAAAAATATAAGTTAAGAGAACATCAGAGTTCAGAAAAGAAAAACAAAACAAAACCAATTACCTGAAACTTCATCTTAGTTTTAACCATTATGTATGTTTTATCATTTCTCTCTGTCTCTCTCTGCCACACACATGCAGCAGAGACACACACACACATTCATCCTCATACATGGAAATACACCATACACATTTATTTATTCAAATGTCATCACACTATATAACCTGATTTTTGAGGATTTTTTTCCTCATATAAATGAATGATGGACATCTTTCTTTACTAATAAATTTAAATCAACATCAACATTTTAATGTCTACATAATGATAATCTGAATGAATTCATATTCAATCTAATCTTTTTTGTTATAGCATAATGTATATAATGAAAGTTGCCATTTTAACTCTTTTAAAGATTTTATTTATTTATTTGACAGAAAGAGAGAGAGAGCATGCACACAAGCAGAGGGAGGGGAAGAGGTAAAAGCAGGCTCCCAGCTGAACAGGGAGCCTGATGTGGAGCTTGATCTCAGGGTCCTGGTATCATAACCTGAGCTGAAGGCACTTAACTGACTGAACCACCCAGGTGTTCCTAACTCTTAAAATATACTATCCTGGGGCATGAATTACAGTCGCAATGTTGTGCAACTGTCACCACTATTTCTAGAACTTTTTCATCACTCCGAACAGAAACCCTGTAACCCTTATGCAATAACCTCATTCTCCTCTACCCCAGCCTCTGGTAATCTCTAATCTTTCATATGCTATGAATTTGCCTCTTCTAGATAATGCATCTAAGTGGGATCATACAATATTGGTTCTTTTGTGTCTGTCTTATTTCATTTAGCATAACGTTTTCAAGGTTCATCCATGTTGTAGCATGTATCAAAGCTTCATTTCTTTTTATGACTGAATAGCATTCAATTGTGTATGTATATATATATACAAATATATAATATATATTTGTATATATATATACAAATATATAATATATATTTGTATATATATATACATACATATATATATGTGTGTGTGTGTATATATATATATATGGGGATGTTTCCACCTTTCGGCTACTGTGGATAATGCTGCTATGAACATCAGCATGCAAGTATCTTTTTGAGTTTTTGTTTTCAATTCTTTTTGAGTACATACCTACGAATGGCATTGTTGGATGACATGCTAATTCTATGTTTAACTAAATCAACTGTTTTCACAATGGCTACACCATTTTACGTTCCCGCCAGCAATGCACAAGGGTTCCAGTTTCTCCACATCTTCTTCAACACTTATTTTCCTTTTCTTTTTTTTTTTGTAAGATTTTATTTATTTATTTGACACAGACAGAGAGATTACAAGTAGGCAGAAAGGCAGATAGAGAGACAGGGAGAGGAGGAAGCAGGCTCCCTGCTGAGCAGAGAGCCCGATGAGGGCCTCGATCCCAGGAGGCTGAGATCATGACCTGAGCCGAAAGCAGAGGCTTAAACCCACTGAGCCACCCAGGCGCCCTTGTTTATTTTTTTAATTATAGTTTTCTGAGTGTGTGTGAAATAGTAAGTATTTTGTTATAGCTTTGATTTCCATCTCCCTAATGACTAAAGATGTTGGGCATCTTTTCATGTACTTCTTGGTCACTTGTATTTCTTTGAGGAAATGTTTATTCAAGTACTTTGCTCATTTTTGAATTGGGTTCTTTGTCCTTTTGTTGTTGAGTTCTAAGAGCTTCCTCTAAGTTCCTTCTAAGAGCTCGTATTCCAGATATTAAACCTTTATCAGATAAGTGATTTACAAATATTTTCTCCCCATATGTGGATTGCATTTTCACTCTCTTCATAGTGTCCTTTCATGCACAAAATTTTTTCTCACTGCCTACTGAAGGATGTTTAGACAGTGTCCATTTATTTTTTTGGTATTATTAACAACCTTTCAATAAGCATTTATGTCCTTGCATCTATGCATGCTTTTCTGAATTATACCTTACAGAAGTAAAATTGATGGATAAGGCCTACACACTTTTAAAACTTTTGATAAATATTAACTTATTACCTCTATTCAAGCTGTTCACCAGTACCACATAGGAATACCTAACTTCTCCCACATTGTCACATTATTTTTCTTTTTCCTCCTTTCCCCTACTAAAATAGGTTTTTAATGACTTCACATTCTTGGAGGGCAGATTACAATGTGCGCGTGTAGGGGGAAATTTTAGAAACAAATTTTTAAAATAAAGTGATATTTAAGTATTATAGTTAAACTTGTTAGCAAAGAAAATCCAGGAAAATATTTGAATCATAAATTTTAAATAAATATGTGATACATTAAACTAATCATTTATAAAGTTAATTATTTCATAATTCATCTACTGTTCAAATATGAATTTTTACCTTCTCACTTGCCCAAATGAAGGTGTAGCTAATAAGTAATTCCTGATGTAAGAGAAAGGCATTACCATATGAAAAATAATCACTAAGTACTACTCATATGTGAATAAATAGTCCCGTGTTACAATTTGTGTTTCTCATATACTCTAAATTTCCTGTGGAAATTACTAAAGCAAATAATTAACACCCAAAGATATAATCATTGTAGTAAGATAAATATGTCATTTAAAACCCAATAATTGCCTGAAAAAAATATTTATAGAAGCAGAAGTGACTGAAAATATTCAGAGATAAACTCAAAGCTTCTTGCATATAAAATATGTGATTTATTTAATTTATACATACACAATAGTTTATATTTATAAACACTGGAAATAAGTAGATGTAGCCATTGTATCACATATGTTAATCTGAGATTAAGAAATAGTGTAATCAGTGTGACTTGGAGAAAAAATCATGAAGCTTTGCTCTCGGACAGTCCTAGGTTTTGAGCTTGCTTTGGTCTGTACTATCTGTGTGACCTTGGACAAGTTACATACATTTTCTAGATCTCATTACCTTCACACATCCATATAGATGATACCAGCTTCATTGGGTTACTGTAGGGATTAAGTAAGATAATATATGTATTTACCACAGGGCCTTGCAAATAATATACGTCAGTATAAATTAGTCTGCCTTCGTATAAAAATATATGATCTATAATGCATAGAAATGAAAGCTCAAGGCTTATCCATATGCTGCTCTTCCACAGAAATATGTGGATGAAATTGTACTCTGAGGTCTTTTACTCTTTGATTTTATGTGGTTATTCTGTTTTGTTAAAATGCTTAACAGGCCTGTGGTGTTATTTAAACAATGAAAGATTTGTCTCTGAAATTAGGGGCGTCTTTATCCCTAATTCTAAGCACTACATTAATATCAGCAGTATATGGAATGGCTACGATACATAGGGAGGCAATGATAGCAATTACTGTCTTGCAACTAACAAACAGATTCTCTTAGAAAGGGAAATCTAGATGTCTCTCCCATTGAGATACTTTCATTCAGCACTGCAGACTGCCTATACTAATTAATGTGTGTGTGGGGTGAGGTGTTTGCATAGATTATGGAAAAAGCATTATTTGTTTTTAGAAAAGATAATTGTATAAAAAATACCTTTGATAGATTCTATTTAGAGCCACAGATTCATGTTATAAATAAACTGACCCTCTTAAATGTTGCATACAACCATTGTCCCTTTTCTATAAGTCCCAGATTTCCAGGCATGTGAACATAGACAAGGTAATGGTAGGCGTTTAATAAATGTCTTTCAAAAAGACATGAATAAATAAACACGGTAAAAATAGTAAGAAGAGAAATGATTGTGGTTTTCATCATTCTGTGAGCTCGCTGATGTGGTCCATGCATCAGTCATCCGTTCACAAGATAAATGCAAAGCATGCACATTTTCCCCCAAGAAACCTTGATCTATTAATTAAAAATAAAAAAGCAAGAGCCATTGCTGTATGAGGATGCACCAACTCATGAAGAATACGTATTTTTTTGACTTTGCTAATTATTGGCCAGTCCCACTGTTCTTTGTACTAAGCCTGACCCCACTGACTTGCTGAGTCCAATCATCTATCACTGCCAGTCTACCACTTTAAAAAGTCATGATGAAATGTAAAAACGAGTGGAAATGCTGATAACTTGATTGCTCTTATTTCATATTTTTCATATTTGCAAATAGAATGTTTGGCAACCCATTGAAAATTACAAGGTTTTAAATGGGAAATTTAATCTTCATTTGTCATTACTACCCCAACATTACTTACTCTACTGATTATTACACTTTTCATTTTGTCTTCCAAATCTGTTTACTTCTTCCCTCCAATTTCCTCTGAGAGCCATGCTCACTAGGGAGAAGTAGTAGGGATCTTGAGGGGTAAAGAATGGCCATTTGCAGAGCTCTCTCATTTGGCTCCATTTCCTACAGATCCTTAAGAAAAAAGAAAAAGTCTAAAAGCAGGATCTATGATCCTGAGGGAAAGGAAGTGCCTGCTCAGAAATGCTTAATGCTCTCCAAGCTTATTTTTAAAAAGCAGCATTTGGGCATCCAACCAGCTCAGCTCTGGGGCTTGCTTCTTGCTGTTTTCATGTTAAAAAGCTCCTTTGTCAAAGCTCTAAGGCCCCGTGGTGATAACTGCTACAGAAAAATACCAGTGATGGAAAGATATATTTTCAATAACCCTTGACTTTTATTAGTTCAGCCACTGCTAGAATAAAGGGTAAGTGGGCCCTTGATATTTTAAATGTTCCATGTCCCCCTCCATTTACTTCCCAGGTCAGCATTCTTTACTGATGAAAATTCTGGTCTGGATCTTGGTTTGCTGTCATGGGGAGAAGTGTCTGCAATATTATCTACCTCTGAGCTTTGGTTGTTATCCCCCAAAGCTTAAGATCAATAATAGTAGCATGAGCTTTGTGCAGGTTTCCTTATTTTCATTATGTCTGCAAACCAGGCATCAGATTAATAAATCTCCAGGAGTGTTCTTGGAGGGTGGAGGTTTCATGAAGCAGGGGAGAATAGCACAATCTTCTGTGCTAAAAATTTAAACGTAATCAAGACGATTTTTTAAAATGCCACATAAAACTTCTCAGAAGAGCTCTGTAGCTTCAGATCAGTGTTATGGATAAATTTTTAAAAATTCTATTATCCATGAGACCTTTACTACCCCACAATTTTTCATTATCTCTTTCTACATTAACTGGTGCTAGCATGAAATGCATTACATGACAGGAAGTATTTAGCATGAAGACGTATGAAGCTAATGTTATTATTTTTAGCATAACTTCAAACTTGCTCAAAGGTTTTAACAATGTAATTGTTCATGTATCTTAGGATAGCAGATCCATACTAATCTATACACTACACTGAGAAAGTTTTAACTCATGCATTTGATACTAAATTAAAAGTTGACTTTCTCTTGTGTAGATGAGCTAGATTTATTGCCCTCTGATTTTTAAAGCAGATTTCTCAGGCTTTCAATCAAATGACCAGTTGATATAGTGGAAAGAGCACTAACATGAAAGCTAGGATTAGTGGGTTCTAGCAATGACACTGGATGTGGGGCCAGTTAGTTCATGTTTCTAGACCTCCAGAAGCCCATCTGTAAATGAAGGAGCTTGATTAGGGGGCCTCTGAGGACACTTTAAAGTAGAAAATTCTGTTTTTATTGAGTGGTACCATCCATCATTTTTGCAAAACTGTTGAAGCCAGTTTGAGATGAATTAGCTGAACACTCTATAAAAAGGAAGCATGTTTCATTTATATGGATTCCCAGATATGTTCTATCATTGGGGCATTGATATTACATCATTAGTTCATTGTAAAATAATTTTAAATATTATCTGATTCCCTTCGTAAGTCTGTGATGCAGTGGAATAAATCTAGAAATAAATCAATATTGCTTTTATTTTTTATAGCAACTTATGTATTTTATAAAGGGCTTATATTTTATCTGGTATGATGTGCAAAATGAATCCCATGGAGTATAAAGAATGGGAATTATGGTTACCATGTTAGAGATTTGAGATAAATGAGGTTAAATTACTTCTTCAAGTTCATATTAAAAAAAAACTTTCATAAAGAATAAAGCTTATATAAAGTCAATCTTCTCAGTATAAACAGGGCAATTTTTAAGAGAAACAAATATAAGCACACAAACTGAAAATAGAAAATTACAAAATGGTAAGAACATTAATTTTCAGTATTCAAAAATTCAGTTGAAAAGAAACCAAAGTATACTTCATTTAAAATAAATCTTAAAATGATACTCAGTGACCTGTTAGAGCTGCTAATTTGGTAATATCTTTAGATATCTCCTTTTTTATCCAAATGTTGCCATTTGTTGCTACTTAAGACTGATAGCACATTTTAGGAATTTCAGCTCAAGTGTTTTAAATGTCAAGGTCAAGACTTCTTTGAAATCTCTTTCCATTTAATCAGCTTGTACATTCTTCATATCCTCTGGTGAAAGACTTGATGAGGTTTGAAAGAATTGACGAAATAAGTCTGATTTGGGGAAGAATTTGGAAGAAAGGTGATGACAGACTTCTGGATTATAAAAGTGGTTATTCCAATAAGCACCATTATTAGATTAAAATGAAAATGAATACTACTTAGATTAGACTTGAGTCTATTGCAAAAGGCTTTGAAATTCCAGAATCATTAGCATGCTTTGAACACTGTCTTATCAAAATAAATATTGAGACGTCAGTTTTGTTGTGTTTAAACAAATCAACTAAACCAATGTGGAACCAATGGTGGAATACCACATTAAAGCTGACTTTACATTTCTATAGGACCTAACACACATTATATATGTGTGTGTGTTAATATAAATATATATAATATTTATATAGATAATGTTACATATGTGTGTTAATATAAATATAGATACATATTATATATTTGCTTGTTTTAGATCCAGAATCCAGGTAACTATAGGGCAATATATGATGCTG
Organism: Ailurus styani; assembly: GCA_002007465.1. NCBI lineage: Eukaryota > Metazoa > Chordata > Mammalia > Carnivora > Ailuridae > Ailurus > Ailurus styani. The sequence continues at coordinate 1,039,612 of LNAC01000429.1, forward strand.
GAAATTAATATGATTAAAACATAGTTTAATTAAATAGTGTATTTGGCATGGTCATTGATTTAAAAATATGAAAAAAGATGGTAATTATTCAATCTATACAGTGAACCCACATTTAGCCCATCTTACATATACTTTTCCAGGTTAGTAATCCATAAACAATGCTGTACCATTATTTTCTATGCTACTAACAGAAAAGTTTTGGTGTGAGGACCAAAGATATGTCATACTTTTTGAAAAACACGTGTTCTGCATTGTTTAGAATAAAACAATAAATATTCCCTCTACGTCACGTAGGAGGAGGACGATCCTATTTATTTGTTTATTATGGTTTGTTTACTCGAACCACTAAAAAGAAAATATGGGTAAATACATACTCCTTGAAAGATAATAGAAAACACTGCTAGTTTACAAACTCATCCTTCCTTTAAAAATTATTCTTTTGATACATCATTTGTATGATTACCTGAATTTAGGGAATAGATACATTGTGGTAGTCTTGTTCATTCCAGCAAAATCTTCATAAATTTGTAAAAATGTTTTTGCTGAAAGAGGTCTTCTGCTATCCTCTCATTGTATAGATGAAGGCTCAGAGGCTCTTTAGGATAGGTAAGTCTCCTAAGATACAATTACAGGCTTAAAATAGCATCCAATTATTCTAACATCTGTCAGAGGATTTTGTCCTTTCCAGTATCTTCACAGAAAATATATTTAAAATGTAACTGAATTCACAAAAATACAATTTATAGGGAAACATAATTAAAACTATAATGAAACATCAGTTTAAATCTGTCATCCTGATGAAATTTTTTAAATCCCACAAAATAAGATACGGGTAATCTAGAGAAACCAGAATATTTTTATTCTGGCTCTTCTCCTAATACAGAATATATCCCTGATAGTACCAGATACATTTGTGAGCCCATGTATAGAAAACTATTTGGTATTATCTGGTAAAGAGGAAAATGTATATAAAGTGAAACCTAACAATCCACTTATGTGAATATTTGCAAATATTCAAACCAGTGAAAAACTGAAAACAACAGAATGTATAAGGATTGTGGTACATTCAAACAATGCAATAGTACATAGCTGTAAAAACCAACAAACTATAAGTATGGGCATCATTTAGGTTGAATGTGAAGACATATAGTATTGAACAAAAAAGCAAATAAAACAAAAAGACATAGAGTACAATTTCATTTTTATAAGTTCCAGAACCTACATTTAAAACAGTAAACCAGTAAAGATAAACAACGGTTTGAACATTGAACCAATAATGAGAAGGAAAACATAATTAAGACAATATTATCAGTTACCTTCAAGGGTAGCAGATTAAAGAGTTTGAGGAGGAGATTCATGGATAACCCTGGTAATATTCCATCCCAATGCCTGATGGTGGGTACATGTGAAATTTGTAAATGTAATGTAAATGTAAAGCGTATCTATTCACTATTATACGCAATTTCTCAAAAACAATCTCTCAAAATTCAACTAATATAAAATTTCCAAGCAAACAAACAAACAAAATTTTATTTCAAATAAAAGGCTTTTCAGGAAAAGATCTTTGGCAACTTTAAGATGATCAACATCCAAACACTTACTATGTTTAGTCATTCAACATCTCTGACTCCATAATTCAGACAACAGATAGTAAGGCTGACAGGGATTGATGGAAAAGGGGTTTGAAGCAGTCTAGTGGAAAATTAACTTTAAAAAGTTAGGTTGCATCCAAACTATGACAACTACCATTTCTGGGCTCACTGTTAGTCGAAGTAGTGAAATGACACAAAAACCTGTTTTAAGGAGACTGATTGGACCTAGTGTGAATGATTATTTGAATTTGGGAAAAATTACAGGTTACAAGACCAGTTTTCAGCAGAAGTTATAGTATGAGCATAAATAAATAAGGACTTTAGTGAGGGTAGTAGCACAGTGGACTAGGAATGCAAAAACAAATTAAAAAAAAGAAATTCAAAAATAAAAAACAAAAACTTCATTGAAACTGTAAAGCGGAAAAGAATGTGGTTTTATTTGTTCTATTTTTTTTTTACTCTTTTAAAGATTTATTTAGTATTTATTTGAGAGAGAGAGATATGAGTGGAAGGGGAGCAGAGGAAGAGAATCTCAAGCAGACTTCCTGCTAAACAGGGAGCCTGACCTGGGGCACGATCCCAAGACCCTGAGATCATAACCTGAACAGAAACCAAGAGTCAGCCGTTTAACCAACTGAGCCACCCAGGTGCCTCAAGAATTTGGTTTTAAAAATAGGTGTGAGCAGTTAAGATAAAAAAGTTCAATTCTGACTTCAGATATTAAAGGCAGGTAACAGAGGACATGGTGATATAAGCAACACAAAATATGAAGCCAGAAAGAGGAAGTTACTTAGAAAGTCTGTATCATTTTAGACTTTGAATAAGAAGAAAGTCAACAAAGAAACATTTTACGAACATAGCAAATTACAATTTCTGATTAGTAGGTGATGATACTCATTAGTCAACTGAGTTTGTCTCAGATAACTGGGAGTGGGGATTCGTCTGGCATATACATAATGCATATATAAGCACGATTTTAAAAACTTGATGAGATAAATGGATACATAGCTCTGTATCTGATGACATTAAAGAGAAAATGATCTGTACATATCACACTATAAAAACAGAACAGTGGTGGTGAATAAGCCCAGACCCCATGACTGTGTTGTAATACATGGTCACTACTATGTGTTTTCCACACTGTCATGCTGTTAACATTTTGTTCGTCTTTAAGAGTGAGTTCACACTGATCTGTCAAAAAAAGAAAACATCTTTTGTAAATATGAAATTTATTCTCAGCATATGAGATAATCATATCAGCAAGTACAGAGAAATATGCTTTTCTGAAAGAACTTTTGTATATGAAGCACTTAGGATAATGCTTTCCTTCATTGTTCTGCATCACCAACACCAAATTGAACAAAGTAAATATCACATCGCAAATACTCATAGATATATCTTCTGATTTGAAAGGTAAGGTCAGTGATCATTGTCTGTTTATTTATTTATTTATTTATTTATTTTTTTTAAGGTTTGGTGACAGTGCCTTATTTTTTTTTTTTTTAGATTTTATTTATTTATTTGACATACAGAGAGAGAGAGAGATTACAAGTAGGCAGNTTCCTTCACTGTTCTGCATCACCAACACCAAATTGAACAAAGTAAATATCACATCGCAAATACTCATAGATATATCTTCTGATTTGAAAGGTAAGGTCAGTGATCATTGTCTGTTTA
>LNAC01000429.1:1043099-1129768 GCA_002007465.1 Ailurus styani
GCCTCGATCCCAAGACCCTGAGATCATGACCTGAGCTGAAGGCAGAGGCTTTAACCCACTGAGCCACCCAGGCGCCCCTCATTATCAATGTTGACAGAACTTTATCATTTAATGACTTAGAGGCCACAGATCTTTCCCTAATAGGTTAAAAAAAGTAAACAAACAAACAAACAATAAAACAATGAAAATCACTAATGTGATAGGCCCATTTGAGTTAGGTGGGTTTTTTTTACACCTCTATGTGAATTAATTGAGTAAGCTTAACAAGTATACAGATAAATAATAAGTAATAAATAAATAAATAAATTCCCGATACAGTATTAGATACTGGACTATAATACTGAGCAAAACAAAAACATTTAAATACAATACATATAAATAACAAGATGTTTTGTAATAACCAGACTGATATCTTAAAAGATGCAATGTAGGGGCACCTGGGTGGCTCAGTGGGTTAAAGCCTCTGCCTTCAGCTCAGGTCATGACCTCAGGGTCCTGGGATTGAGGCCTGCATCGGGCTCTCTGCTCGGCAGGGAGCCTGCTTCCTCCTCTCTCTCTGCCTGCCTCTCTGCCTACATATGATCTTTCTCTCTGTCAAATAAATAAATAAATAAATAAATAAATCTTAAGAAAAAGAAAAGATGCAATGTATCAAAAGTCACTCAGGGAGAAACAGATAATCTGAATAGGCCNATGATCTTTCTCTCTGTCAAATAAATAAATAAATAAATAAATCTTAAAAAAAAAGAAAAGATGCAATGTATCAAAAGTCACTCAGGGAGAAACAGATAATCTGAATAGGCCTATGTTTATTGAAGCAATTTCATCAATAATTAATGTCTTCCAAAAAGAAAGCAGCAGGACCAGATGGTTTAACTGGTGTATTCTCTCAATTTTTTAAGGAAGAAATGATACTAATTCCACACAAACTTTTCCAGAAAATAGCAGAGGAAACACTTCCTAAATCATTCTGAGAGGCCAGCATTATCTTAATACCAAACTGAGATAAAGACATCATAAAGAAAGATAACTACAGACCAATATCTCTCATGAATATAAACAAAAATGCGAAATCTTTGGAATTGTGATAGTACTTATTATACATCATTTCTCCAATAGATAATTTGGATAATTTAATTTCCTATCCTAGAGCCGTAACGTGCAATTTCCAAGTATCTAATTCAATTTGAAATATCAAGATAAAATTTGATTAAAGAAGTCAGCCTGTTGAGAGCAAATCAAAGGCATGGGTGTATGTGATATCTCTTTCGCAGTTAAATAGCATATTCACCCCCTGGCACAACCAGCCAATCCCCATCCATGCTTTATTGTCTTGCCATATTATTCAGTAATCTCTTGCATGTTTCTTCACCAATCTGGAATATTTACTTCTTGTACCCTTTCACTCTGTTTCTTTGAATTTATATCCCTCCAAGACCTTCTTAACAGACTTCCTAATTTATCATAATCCATAATGATGAGAATTTTGTCTTCTTTTTCTTCACCTCAAACTGATAAAATAGATCAAGAAAATAGGGCACTAAAAGACCCCTAAATTAGATTTGAGAACTTGTGTTCTGAATCCATGTGCTAAAGCACCAGAATATAATCAATGAAAGTCTCAATTATGTTCATCGTAATTTTGTGAAAACTGTAGTATTCTCTTATGGGCTAAAGGGAAAAGTCAGATTTCCATATATAGGAACAAAGCTAATGGAAAATAAAATGGAATAGAAAATATGTCTCTGAAACATACATCAAATGAAACAAAAATGAAAAAGCACAAGAACAAGATGTGACATTAGTGTCTAAATTGAGGTCTCCTCCCTCTGATGATTGAGAAATAGCAATTACCTGGCCACTCCAAGAAATCTGAGGAACAAAACCAATACTGTAGAGAAGGAACAAATACACCTTGATTGAACCAGAATTGATAGTTATTTTAACTGTTTGCAAGACAACACACTCACAACAGACTTTTAAAAATTATTTTTGGATTAGGGGTGCCTGGGTGGCTCAGCGGGTTAAGCCTCTGCCTTTGGCTCAGGTCATGATCTCAGAGTCCTGGGATCAAGCCCCACATCGGGCTCTCTGCTCAGCAGGGAGCCTGCTTCCCCCTCTCCCTCTGCCTGCTTCTCTGCCTGCTTGTGATCTCTCTCTCTCTCTCTCTCTCTCTCTCTCTCTCTGTGTCAAGTAAGTAAATAAAACCTTAAAAAAGAAGAAAAAATTATTATTGGATTATAGTTGATAAACAATGATATTTTAGTTTTTTGTGTACAACAGCAATTCAACACTTATGTACATTACTTTTTTTTTTTTAAAGATTTTATTCATTCATTTGAGAGAGCGAGAGAGCAAGAGCATGAGAGGGGAGAAGGTCAGAGGGAGAAGCAGACTCCCCTCAGAGCTGGGAACCCTATGCCGGACCAATCCTGGGACTCCAGGATCATGACCAGAACCAAAGGCACTCCCTCAATCAACTGAGCCACCCAGGCGCCCTCTATGCACTACTTAATGCTCATCATGATACAGGTAGTCACCATACGTCATTACAATATCATTGACTATATTCTTCCTATGCTGTACTTTTCATCTTTGTGACTTATTTATTTTATAACTGGAAGTTTGTACTGCTTAATCCCCTTCACCTGTTTTACCTATCTCCTCACTCCCGTCCCCTCTGGCAACCACCAATTTTCTGTATTTATGAGTTTGTTTTTCTTTTCTTTTTTGTTTGTTCATATAAAATAGAATAAGATCTTGCCATTTGCAACAGAATTACATGGAAGAATAAGCTCTGAATATAAAAGAAAGAGAATCTGCAGATTTCTCATGAATACTCTGGAGAAGTAGGTTTTAATGAAACAAAATGAATTTTCCAGCTGATGAATCCCTGAAGCTTCTAATTTATCTATTCACTTAATAATTGATACAAACTTTTTTTTTAAGTAGGCACCACACCAAACATGGAGCCCAACGTGGGGCTTGAGCTCATGATCCTGAGATCAAGACCAGAGCTGAGATGAAGAGTCAGAAGCTTAATCAGTTGAGCCACCCAGGTGCCCCAATATGAGGTGTTTTATAGTTAAAATGTTTATTCCGTTTTTTTCTGTAATCCAGATTATCTCATTAGCTTGCAAGGACCCTGACAATTGGATGCACAACTTCTTACACATTCTAGTTTAAAACAACATTTTTACACATTTTAATACATTTTATTCTTTTCTGCCTGTATTTTCCCTTTAAATTATAAATCTCAGACTTTTTTTGTAAGTAAAACTCTCATAAATTTAAATAATGTAAATAAGTGTTTAAAGTTAAATGATATTAAGATTAATGATTATTTCATATGAAGCAGAGGGTTGAGGTATCATTTATAACCTTGTACTGAAGTTGTCTATACTAAGCTTAATGTCATCTAGCTTGAGCTATAGCTCAGATTTCCTATCAGTTCATGTTTATTTTTACTGTTTATTATACACACTGAAACAGATAGCATGCAATTAATTACTGGTTGATGGGAAAGACAACAAGTGTTTCATACATCTGACAGATACTTCTAAATATTCAGATTGGTCATGAACTGAGAAACCAAGAAGAGATTTCACACTGAAAACCACTGGAAACTAAGTGGATAAGAATATCATGGGCAAACAAATACAAGTTTTCATGTTTGCCTTAGGTGAGAGAACTGAGGCCTGGATCCACTGAGCTGTGGAAAGTTTTTATTGTTCTAGTCTATCACTTATATGTGGTGTTGAATATTCTGAAGAATATTCATTAATTAATTTCTCTGATGGGTGAAAATTTCATCAAGATTAAGAGAGAAAAATCAATGTCTCAGCAATTTGTGTTATAACTGGGTCTTAAAATATACTGTTCTCTTAATCTCAATTTTAAAAAATCACAATTTCCTTTCATACTATTTGAGATAAAGGCAATCACTTAGGAAACTAACTTGAAATTTTGTAAATTATCTTTCTTGATGTTATTGAGATCAAAAGTCAATGTTGTAAAATCTGTTCCTTATTTTGAAAGTTCATGAAAATATCTGTCTCTTTATGGCTTGTGTTCCACATCCTGAGGAAGTAAAACCAGTGTTTTTTACCATTTCTTTACATAACACATGGCAATGATGTATTATTGGTGACCATGATTTCATTATATTCCTAATTTTCACTGCTTTATTCCACACTTAATCAGAAAATTGGAAGTCATATTATGGACCTGTTACTATTTTGTCTGAATAAAGCCATGTTAGGATTGCAGTTTTTTAAAATACACTTGTTAGTTCCAATCCTTACTGCACTCAACTATGTTAATCCCAACATTCTTTTTTCAGTTTACAAGTAAAAAACAATTATTGAAATACTTTTTATCCTACAGAATATGTTTTCAGTAATAAACAGAAACAATGTTGTCATATATATGTATGTGTATATATATATGTGTGTGTATATATATATATATATATATATATATATATATATATANAATGTTGTCATATATATGTATGTGTATATATATATGTGTGTGTATATATATATATATATACTGAATCAATACCAAGAAATTGCTAACTGCCCGTTAGCAATCCTGAGAAGCAAACAACTTTCTAGCTTGTACATGGAAGAATGGTGATTATTTTTTCCATTGTATTATGTGGATTCTGTAGTGTTATTTCATAGAAGATTTTTGCCAAGAGCTTTTTCCATTTTTTGAATACATGTCATTAGCATTATAACTAGTTCTATGAACGTCTTATATATTTGCTGCAGAAAGTGAAATTTTAAAATTCTATCTTTATTGATGAAGGACTAGGGGAAAGTATTACTAGGACAATGCAGTCCAATTTTCAGAAATTAATCTTCTCATTTCCAATTTGCAATTTTGTTTTTGACTGTTGAAANTCTAGTTCTATGAACGTCTTATATATTTGCTGCAGAAAGTGAAATTTTAAAATTCTATCTTTATTGATGAAGGACTAGGGGAAAGTATTACTAGGACAATGCAGTCCAATTTTCAGAAATTAATCTTCTCATTTCCAATTTGCAATTTTGTTTTTGACTGTTGAAAAATAATCACCTTTTCAGATTTATTTGACCTAGCATCATTTGAATCATATTGTATAATAAGCCTGGAGTCTTTTTGACTGTTTGTGTCTATAACATTACTCTGAGTTTAAATATGTACATTACTTCACTGAAATAACTTTAAGGCCTTTGAGTCATTTGGTGAAATTTGAATGTAAAACAACAGTTCAATAGAAACATCACCAACAACAATAAATAACACATATGATATATGAAATTGCTGGGTGGGCAAACTGCACTGTTAATTGATCTTGAACAATTTGTGAAAAAAAATTTATCATATATATTGGTCATTCCAATAGAGTGGGGTTTCTGTAAAAATACAATAGTCCCTCATTATCTGCATTTTCTGCTGTTTCAGTTATTCATTTTAACTGCATTCCAGAAACATGATTCTTTTTTGACCTGTAGACAGAATGTCCATAGTGGTATAATTCTGTCATAGTGTCATTCTGTCATGACATAAAATGTCATAGTGGTATAATTCAATTTCTACTCCAGTTATCTCACCTCATCTCATCACACAGCCTTTTTCTCATCTTACATCATCACAGGAAAAAGGGTGAATACAGTACAATAAGAGACCACATTCACATAATTTTTATTATAGTGTATTGTTATAGTTTTCCTATTTTATTATTATTGTTTAACTCTTAGTGTGCCTAATTTATAAATTAAACTTTATCATAGGTATGTATATATGTATGTATAGGAAAAAACATATGTATGTATAGGGTTTAGTACTATTTGTGATTTCAGGTACCACTGGGGGTGTTGGAATATATCCCCCATGGATAAGGGGGTGCTACTACAGTAATTATTGGATTCCAATAGTGTAAAACATATGTATAGCGGGTGGAGTAGTATCTTCCCCAAATTCATGACCATGTGGAACTTCAGAATGTGATTTTTTAAAAAAGATTTTATTTATTTGCTTGGCAGAGAGTGAGAGGGAGACAGAATCTAAAGCAGAGTCCGCACTGAGCACAGAGCCCGACACAGAGCTTGATCTCACAACCCTGAGATCACCACCTGAGACAAAACCAAGAATTGGATGCTCAAGTCACTGGGCCATCCAGCTGCCTCTCAGAATGTGATCTTATGTGGAAGTAAAATCTTTGTACATGTAATTAAGTTAAAATGAGGTCATCCTGGATTAGGGTGGGCACTAAGTCTTTTGGCTGACAACTTTAGAAGATGGCAAGACACAAAGAAACATAGGGAGAGGGCCATCCAAAGACAGTAGCAGAGGTGATGGAGAGATGGAGGATTCAAAATGCCTTTTAAAGGTGGAAGTGACAAACCCTTTTGGTTAAAAATGAGAGATGAAAAAGGATGAAAGAATTAATTGATAGCAAGCAGACCTGTATTATAAGAAATGGGAAAAGAAGTTCTTAAGGTAGAAAGGAAATTACATTAACATGAGATTTGGAAAAATTATGCGTGTTAGAAATGTTACATATGAAGTTAAAAGGAAAGTGATTATCATGTTATGTCTTTTAATATATTTAAATATTTTAAAATGTGCTCATTTAAAGCAAAAAATAACCAAAAATTTTAAAAATAAAGCAAAAATAACATTTAAGATATATGCATAAGTAATAAATAATGAAAATAATGACATGAAAATGGAACATTAAATGAAACTAATATGTTTATAAATTATATATGTTTTATGAAGTGAAACAAGTTCTAAACACCTACTGTAACTCCCATGGTAACTACTATACAAATATACAAAGACATATATAAACAAAAATACAAAGAATATTACACAACATTCTGAGAAATGAATAAACAAATAATGTGAATACTAATTTCATCTTATTAGCCAAAAGGAAAGAAAGGAAAGAAGAACAGAGAAACAAAAGACAGATGGGACTAAAATAAAATTAAAGATCAGTACAAATAAGTAAATAATTAACTCAGGCTTTGTAATAAATTATAGTTATTTCCAAGAAAATGTTGAGTTATTGCTGAATTGGAATGAAGTACATGATTTTTGTAGGAGACCCACTTGATGCTTTACGAATTCTCATAATCTCTGTATATGATCGATCTTAAAAACAAAATTTAGTAATAAGATGAAATGTTACTTCATCTTTGTTCTTTCAAGCCTTGCTCCTGATAATCCACAGCAATTTGAGAAACTGAAGTGTCATTCGAATTAAATCTCAGGGTTCAGCAACTGTGATTATAATAACACATATCAAGGGAATTACTTGCTTTATTTTATTTAAACACTTAAATAACATTCATCAGTACATGCCAGAGTGCATCCTTCATATTATTTGTTTATGTTTTTTTCTTGTGATGAAAACTTTTAAAGTCTATTCTCTTAGCAACTTTTGAGTGTACACTACTTCATGAACCATAGTTACCATGCTGTACATTTCATCCCCAGTACTTATTCCTCTTATTTCTGGAAGGTTGTACCTTTTGACCACCTTCATCCATTTCCCCAACTGCTTACCTTACCACCACTGGCTGGCAACCACCAATCTATTTTCTGTTCTTTGAGTTCTTTTTTTTTTTTTTTAGATTTTATATATAAGTGAGATCATACATTATTTGTCTTCCTGTCTTGACTTATTTCACTCACCACAATGTCCTCAAGGTCTTCTTCTTTTTTTTTTTTAAAGATTTTATTTATTTATTTGACAGAGAGAGATTACAGGTAGGCAGAGAGGCAGGCAGAGAGAGAGGAGGAAGCAGGCTCCCCGCCAAGCAGAGAGCCCAATGTGGGCCTCGATCCCAGGACCCTGAGATCATGACCTGAGCCAAAGGCAGAGGCTTTAACCCACTGAGCCACCCAGGCACCCTCCTCAAGGTCTTCTACATTGTCCCAAATGGCAGGATTTCCTTCTTTCTGTGGCTGAATAATATTCCTATGTATGTACATACTGTATTTTCTTTTTTTAGTCTTCCATAGATGGAAACTTAGGTTTTTTCATGTTTTGGCTATTGTAAATAATATTACAATGAACATAGGCATGCAGATTTTTTTTTGAGAGAGTAATGTTTTTTCCTTTCAGTATATAAACACAGGTGGAATTGCTGGATCATATAGTAGTTCCTTATTTAAATTTCTTGAGAAACTCTTTCCATAGTGACTATACCAATTTACATTCACACTAACAGTTTACAAAGGGTTTTCTTTACTCTACACCCTTGCCAACATTTGAAATCTCTTATCTTTTAAAAAACAGCCATTCTAACAGGTGTTATTTGATATCTCATTGTGGCTTTGATTTACATTTCCCTGCTGATGAGTAATGTTGAATATCTTTTCATGTGCCTGTTGGGCATTTTTAGTCCTTTTTGGAAAAATTTCTATTAAGATCCTCTGCTTTTTTTTTTAAATCAGATTGATTTTTTGTTTGTTTTTACTACTGAATTGTATGAATTCTTCATATACTTTATTTTTTTAAAAGATTTTATTTATTTATTTATTTGACAGAGAGAGAGATCACAAGTAGGCTGAGAGGCAGCCAGAGAGAGAAGAGGAAGCAGGCTCCTTGCCAGGCAGTGAGCCCAATGCGGGCCTTGATCCCAGGACCCTGAGATCATGACCTGAAGAAGGCAGAGACTTTAACCTACTGAGCCACCCAGGCACCCTCTTCATATACTTTAAATAGTAGCCCTTTATCAGAAAGATGGTTTGCAAATATTTTTTTTCTCATTCAGTAGGTTGTCTTTTAATGCTGTTGATTCTTTTCTTTGCTGTGCAGAGCTTTTTAGTTTGACGTAGTCCCACCTGTTGATTTTTCCTGTTTGCCTTTGCTTTTGTTGTCGAATCCAAAAAAAACTCCCAAAAAACAAAACAACAACAACAAAAAAAACAACATTAAGACCAATGTCAAGGAGATTACCTCCTATATTTTTTTTCTAAATGTATTATGGTTTCAGGTTTTCTCTTCAAGTCTTCAGTCCATTTTGAGTTAATTTTTGTATATGGTATCAAATAAGGTCCAGTTTCACTTCTTTGCATGTGGCTGTGCAGTTTCCTAATACCATTTATTTAAGAGACTATGCTGAATAGCACCAGCTTAAAAAACTGAATTTTCAAAAGATTACAAAGGTCAACACCTATTGGCCAACTAGAAGATTTTGTGCCATTTGGCTAGAATCTGATCATTCACATCAGTAAAGATCTTCCTTTAAAACCCTTTTTCTACTTAACATAACATAAAGTCTATAAAGATTTTGGTTTTTTTTCTTATTTGGCATCATAGACTTTAATCTCAGTGGCTAGTAGGTTATCTTAAAACTACCAGAATAAGAAATTATTGACCTAACTTTAAAAATTGTGGCATTGGACTAGGAAACAACTGTGTGTTTGAGCATATTCCCTCACTTTACAGCATGTCTTATAAAATTGTGCACAGATAGTGACAAAGCGGACTGTTCTGATATAACACCTGTAAAAAAATAGGATCAGGATGTATAGATATAAAACTTTTTTAGCTCAAAATATCAGGAAAACAGCAATTATTCTTGCTAACCACTAATAGTGACTTTGTTTTGATAGCTTCAGAAACTACCTTCCTTTTCTTGATAGTCTTTGTAGCTGCTTAAGTATATTTATTCAAGATAGTAATCCTTATTTTCATCACTGTCAAATGTACACCACACTTGGATGGATCAATTGAGATGATAGAGAATGTTTCATTGATACAGTTGTGACAAAAAGTATCTCTGGTTGTGGATCCTCCGACTTGACTATTGATTGATTATATTCCAACTCCTCAATTGTCCTCACCTTCATTTGCTACCAAATATTTTTCAGAACTCAATTTGGATAAGAAACATCACTCAAAAAAATTGTTGGTGCTCTTCGGTATATATACATGACTATCACTTGAGAGACAGAAAATGCCCTTAAGATTTTTGTCAGTAATGAGTGCTCACACAAATAGCCTGGTTTTAGAAATAAAGCCTGGTTTCTTTCTTCAAATCAGTCACAGAACTTTAGTATTTTCCTGACTTCTTAAAAGGAAAATATCTGTTTGCTATTTTACTTAGGCTCTTGGACAGGAAACCCAAACTTCCCATTGTAGAAATTTTAGGGGGAAAAAAAAACTCATTTGAGTTTAAATACTGATGACAATAACTGAAGAAAACACACATATGAGCACTTTTTATGTGCCAGATTCTACCTACATAGCACATATATTATTAATTATTATTAATATGCCTCCAAATCCTATCAAGTATGAATGACAGCTCTCTTCAATTTATAGATGGGAACATTAAGTCTCAGATATGTAACCACAATGATGATTCAGAAGCTTTTCCAAAGTCATACATCTACTAAGTGTCAAAGATAAATTTGAAACTTGGCAGTCTGAGTCCAGAATCTCTATTCTTAACCACCACATTTTATAAAGCGTTCAACACAGTGCCTAGGACACAGGTCATCAACAATACAAATATTCGTTCTTTTACTTTCTTCCACCTTTAGGAATCTATGTAATCCGTTCTTATAAAGGTGCTTTTATTTATCACCCCTACTTATCATGTCCTTTGAAAGTTCTGAAGCAGATGGTCATATTCCCCAGGTCTGAACAAAATCCACCCTGAATCACCCATGAGTTTGCTACAAAATAGACAGAAACACAGCACACTATAACTTCTATTTGCAAATCTTCTAGGCCATCAAAATCCTGAAGTTGTGGTGTATATGGAAGACTTGGCAGGATTTTCCTCCAACAAAAAAGAAAATTGGTGGCTAGAGAAAACATTTTTGAATCCTTATTGAGATGAGAGAAACAGAAAATTTCTCATTTTTAGGACAAAATTTCTCTTAAATGCCTTTTTTTTGTGATAAGGGATAGTTATTTCCAAATAACATCCTAATTTGGTACTTTCTTAGAAAGTAATTATGAAGATGTAGGAATGGGAGAGAACTTGAATTTAGCCAAAGAAATTTTAATAAATATTTAACTGCCTCTGACATGCATTATTTTCATTCATTCATTAAGCAAGGATTTCTTCAGGGTTGCTGGGCATTAAAGTTAGTATGGAGATAGAATAACAGTTAATGTACTACTACTACTCTTAAGGGACTACAGAATATCAGGGAAGACATATAAATAAATATGAATAAACAGATAACATTATTATAGTGTGATACAGTCCCTAGTAGATGCTGTGTTTGTCTAAAGAATGGACATCCATCCCACTTACCACTTTTAAGATGAATAGGAGGTAGTGAGTAGAGGTGAGTAGTAAGTCTCAGGACCACTTAGAAGTTGCACATCCTATGCAAAGTCCTTGAGTCTGGAAAGACTCAAAAGTATATGGTATGTCAATACTTTTAGCTTCTGTGTGATGAGTTTTGATTTTTTTTCCAATGGCTTAAGCAATATGTCTCCAGTAAAACTTGGTATTTAGAAAATGACTGACAATGTATTCTCTCTCCATACAAGTTCACACCCTTACAGTAGTTTTTCCATTTCCAGATGTTATCCTCAGGATGGTTGTACTTGTTAACATTCGGTATTTCAACACGTTTCCCTTCCTATCTATAATTTGGCATCAAGTTTGAAGCCATTACTTCAAGTGTTAGTGTTATAATTAACTGAAAATGATTGAAGCACATTTTTAAATGTCCTTTAAAAATAGAGTGAAGCCTGCCAGGGTCACAATTGACAAAATATGCAGTGATAAAAGAGACATTTGGGCTGTACTTGGCAAATATATGATCTTTCATTTGCTGAAAATGAGATGGTTCTCTGTTATTTCTTTAGAACACAAATGCCTCATGTGCTATTTGATAGCTATTAGAAATGGAAAATTGTCTCTTTCCCACTCTTTAAGCCTGGCCATAAAGTATCATGGCATTAAGATCTGAGTGTGTATTGAGTCAGATGAAATTTTACCATCTGACGTTTGGGCTACAGAGATTGAATCTGAATACTTGACTATGAGCCCCTGGATGATTAAAAAAAGGTTTCTGAGCACTTTAAAATGTCTGTAACTTATCTGTCATAAAAAATTTTTGCTACAATTGCTTATTAAACCACCAACTGATTTTTTTCAGGTGTATTTTTCTAGCCACATGACATTGGATCTTCATGTACCTCACTTTTTCCTGAAGTAAATGTTCTTAAAAGAGCTTTGCACTTTATGTTTAATAGGACTGACTCAAATGTCTACCACTCTGATCTGCTTTTCTCAATGCTTTTTATAAACTCATAGCTTTCTCCTAATAGCACCTTGTCTTTTATTTGGCTTTGTGTTTGAACCTACTGCTTGGTTACAGGGATTCTAGTACTTAGGATATTGCAAAGGAAGAGGCATGGAGATGCTTATATAAAAGAGTAGTATAAAATACTTTTAAGAAAAAAAATATTTCCTTGCCAGTAATTTAGAGACTTTTGCTCAACTTAACAAAAACGAGGTCTTAAGACTGAGAGCTTTTTGTTTCCTAGAAGTTTAATCATTGTTACTTCATATTACATTTTTACCTCATGTTTGGATCTCTGGGACTCTAGCTGTTTCTCATACATCTCCTTGGATGCTGTGTTGCTCCTACCCAAAACAACACTATCTCAGCTGTGACCTCTTTTGAGGGCAGCTCCCCAACCTTGTTGTGTTCCCACTGAAGGTATGACTACTTGATGAACAGTGTTATGGAGACTACTAGTTCCTTACTTATTATTTACTTTCTTCTTTTTTCTTAATAAAAAATATTAATTTAATGGAATGATGGTAAGTCACTGGCCTCCAAACCCATTTTATCTAGCCTCCTTTGTAGTTAGGGATGTTGATAAGATGTGAGAAGCCATTGTTTGGGGTTTCAGGAAAGTCCATATACTTCTTTTCCCTTTCCATTTTTCTGCCTGAAACACTAGGCATGATAGAGTTCTAGAAGAAACATTTCATGTAACTCTGAAGAAGGAAGCAATGCACTGCAACTTCAGAAGCAATGCGCTAAAGGTAGCAGAAGAGAAAACAGAAGGAGTCTGGGTCCCTGTTAACTTTCAGAACTTTTATATTAGCTTTGGATGTCTCTATATATGGACTTTTTCTAGAATAATACCCTAGGTTAAGACTTGGTATTCAAGTCTCTGTTATTAGCAGCCAAACAATTCCTAAAGGATACACAGAGCAAGTAGTTAATTAGTAAACTACTTTGCTCAGTAAATCAACTCTCCTTTCCCCATTCTTACTATCTACTTCTATGTCTCTCATCATATATCATAAAATTAAGGAGTCAATGGAATTTATAGCCTTCAGATTTTTGAATTAGTAGATGAGAATCATCTCAAGCCACACAGTGTTAATATTAGGAAGGTGAAGTGGGGAGAAATTGAAACAAACATTTCTTTTAAATAATACTACAGACCAAATTGTACTATTTCCTCATTTGCTAGAGGTGCTTAGCAAGGTAGATACTATTATACTGACTTTCCAAGAAAAGCAAAGAGAATCAGAGAAATTAAGTAACCTCCAAGGATATGCAGCACAGTACTTCCAGAGCCAGGATTCAAATTTTCATGTCACCCCTCCAAAACTCTTAATCTTTTGGCTTTAGTAAATAGCCACATACAATCATGATATTTTCTACTGTTTTTTCTTAATGTTTTTATCATATATATGATATATATGTACATCATATATATGTACTTATCTCTAAGAGAGTAGACCAAATTCATCAGAGTTCAACACATTGAAAGAATAAGAATTTCCACTTTTTATTTTTCAGCAAAGTGGCAGCTTCTGCATCACATTAGACTTAGTTATAAATCATAGCATTCCCATATGAACTGTAATAAAATTAGATGAGGAAGAATCTCCCTGAAGTGGATTAACAATGACACCAGATGTGAAACAAGTGGAGAAATGAATGAATGAACATCTTATCCTTATTAGTCACACAACTCTATATTTGTCAAGAAATAAGAGTTTTAAAAACATCAAGCAGATTCTCCAATAGCTTGCTCCTGAAATCACAGAAAACTGTTCATACTTGAGAAATATAAAAACCAGGTCTTATAGTATCAGTACTGGTAAGAAAAAAAAAAAGCAAGGTCAGTAAGATATGCTGACTTGTGGTGAAAAATATGAACATTTATTAACCTTTGCCATATGCAAGGGCCTGCTCCAAAATTGGGAAGAAGACAGCTCCACAGTAAATGGTCATGCCATTAATCAGTCCCACTGCTGTTTTCTTCTTTCTTTTTTGAAAGTGGTTTGTATTTAATTTGCCTTAGATGCTGCAAAAGTGGAAAGTTATTTAGTGGTTTCTCATGGGTGAGACAGGAAGCAGCTTTGAAATCTTAATCATGCACCTTGCAATAAACTTATTAAAGGGCAAGAGCTTGGGGGGAGTCACATCTAAATTTGAAGCCTGGCTCTAGAAGTAACAAGAGTTACAAGGGCCAAGAGGTGACACAAGAATTAACTACAGGAATAGAGTGAAGATCCAATCACTGACCCATACCAGCTCCCCACAGAAACAGCTTCTTAATAGCCCTAGAGTGCCTATAGAAAGGGAAAGAACTAACATTTAAACGAAAGGAAAATAAATTAGTATTAAATTCTAAACTAAGACATTGAAAGTAAAAATGCTGAAAATAAATGAACAATATTCTAGTAGTTAAATAAAACACCCCAAGAAAAGTTGCTCATAATGAATGTGACAATTTTAACCTAATATTTAAAGAGTAGTTATGCAAATTTTAGAAGTCATAAATACAAAAGCTTTGAAATGATTTGACTAAATAACAGAAGGATATGAGTCCAGAAATAAGGGACCTAGGGATGCCAGCATGGGTTTATCAGTCAAGCATCTGACTCTTGATCTTTCTCAGGTCTTGATCTCAGGGCTGTGAGTTCAAACCCTGCATAGGTCCCTGTGCTAGGTGTGGAGCGTACTGAAAAAAAAATAAAAAATTAAAAAATATATATAAATGAAGAAGAAATAAGGGAACTAAAGGAAGAATGAAAAAAAGAAAATAGAAGAAAATTTAAAAACCAACACTAAATAGCAATTTGAAGCAGATAGATATAAAAGAAATCACAGGGAGGGAATGAAAAGGAAATAAATAACAACAAAGAAAATGTCAAGGATGGTTTGGAGGAAATGTAATAGACATAAAAAAATATACAAAAAGATCCAAAGCAGGCCTAATGGAGTCCCCAAAGAGGAAGTGCAACACAATAAAGCATAAGAAATAGTTATAACTGTAATTCTGAAAGCTTTCTTGCAATAAAGAAGATTGGAATCTGAAAGTTATAAAGGTACACTCTCTACCTTGGAAATGCTAATCAAAATAATCAAAACTGAGACAACTTAGAACAATTAAACTTTAAATATAAAGAAAATAATTTTTTGAGTTCTGGGAAAAGAGTCAGTTAAAAAGAAAAATGTTAGAATGGCATCTGAGAGAACTGTGATGTCTTATTTCACTGAAGTACAGGCTGAAGACCATGTTTTTAAGATCTTCAAGAAAAGAAAATGTGAGTCAAGTATATTATATACTATGAAAGCCACATGCATATATTAATGAAGTTTTTTTTTAACTTGGGAAATATTGTTTGAATGATCCTCTCCTGAGAAATCTATTAGAGAACAAATTTCTGGTACTTTAAATTGACCAGCAAATGTTGACATATGTTTGGGGTGAACAGTACATATGTTTATGAAGGGATTTAAGACTAAAAAATAAGAATGAGGAAGAGATGGTAGACTATGTTGTCTTTTTAAATATAGACCAAGATAATAATAGTGACTAAAATTGGAAAGTGAAGGAGAAAGGGGGAAGGGAGAAAGAATGTTATTTATAGTAAGATGGTAATATATAACATTTAAAGAAGAGCTGGCTAAGGACTTTATATAAGGACATTAGCATCAAATGCAACTTGGAAAAATGCAAGCTACCTATCATAAAAAGTAGTCCCACTCTAAAAAAATTTTAAAAGCACAGGAAAAAAATAAAATGATATAAAATTTTATGTAAAGATTAAATACACCATGAAACAATATGACAAAATTAAAGATACAATTTGGATAGAATTTTATACACCCTTCCAATAACTGGACACAGAAGTGGAAAATAACTGAGTAAGGATATTGAGATCTAAATGATATAATCAATAGTGTATCAATTTCTGCTCCCCAATAATGGAGATCATATTTTTTCACATGCATATGAAATGCTTTATGAAAACTGATTGTTAGGCCATAAGCAAAAAACTCAGTAAGATTTTTTTTTAAACTATGAATAAGACAAACATTTCTCTGATCATAGTGCAATAAAACCAATACTAAAGAACTCTACACTTGCAAACTTAGGAGTGCAGTATAAAGCATATCTAGGATCAAAGGAGGAAATACAAAATTATATGCAGTATTAAAATATGTAGAATTCTTAAGATGTAGGTAATAAAAGAAAATATAGCTCAAATATTTATATCAATTACAATTAGAAAGAGAATAAATAAATAAACATCAAACTTAAAAAGTTGGAAAAATAATTAAAATGTTATAGGGCACCTGGGTGACTCAGTTGGTCAAGTATCTGACTTTTGATCTCAGCTCAAGTCTTGATCTCAGGATTGTGAGTTTGAAGCCCATTGGGCTCCATGCTGGGGTATGGAGCCTGCTTAAAAAACAAACAAAAAGAAAAACGAAAACAAACAAACAAGCAAAAAACCCACAAGAATTAAAAAGTTACCTAAAAGACAGTGAAAAAGAAAAAATTTAGTAAGGATGAAAAAAAATAATGGGTAAAAAAATGGAAAAATAGAACTTAATGAAACCTATTTATTTGAAAAATGAACAACATAAATAAAACAATAGCATTTATCCATTTCTAGGCAAATAAATTCAAAGATAAGTGTAGAATAATCTACCAAAAGTAATCTTAATAAAGATCCAATGTCTAGGGCGCCTGGGTGGCTCAGTGGGTTAAAGCCTCTGCTTTCGGCTCAGGTCATGATCTCAGGGTCCTGGGATCGAGGCCCGCATCGGTCTCCCTGCTCGGTGGGGAGCCTGCTTCCCCCTCTCTCTCTCTGCCTGCCTCTCTGCCTCCTTGTGATCTCTCTCTCCCTCTGTGAAATAAATAAATAAAATCCTAAAAAAAAAAATAAAGATCCAATGTCTAAATATATAAACTTCTAGATAAAAAATAAAGAAAACTTTCAGAGATACCCCCCACAAAAGAGAACCATGCCCAGATGTTTATAACAAATCTTTAAAGGTCCAGTAGTTCTGAATGTCTTGAAATTATTCTGGAGAATACTAAAAGAAGAAAAACTTTCAAAGCCAATCTGATAAAAATTGAATCAAATAATACTAATGAATATCAATTCCAAAATTTAAATGAAATATTAGATAATAAAATCCTACATGATATTTAAATATAATTTATATTGTCTAAAGAGATTTATTCATGATGGCAAGAAAATTGAACAGCATTGACCAAGATAGCCGTCATGTTATCAGCATGACTAAACATTAGATTTCTTCCTACTGTAGGCCTCTGAGCTTCTTTTTCTTAGAGCATTTACTTTAGAAAATTTATAATTGCAAATCCTTTCTCTGACCTTTTGAAGTATAGATAAATCATCTCCCAACCTCCTGCCAGTTTCACAGCCCAGCAATGCTTTTCTCAAGGACCTGGTAGCTATCCCTCTGAAATGTAATCATCAAGAAAGATAGGTCTCCTATCTCCTGAGAAGGCAGGGGACCAACTTCCATAAGTAACAAAAAGCAAACACAGATGGTCTAATGACATGGACCAAGCTTACCCAATGTCTTCCAGGACTTTTTCACTAATTTCCTGGTGCTTAAAAATACTCCATGTTTTGTTTCATCTGAGTTGGATTCAATCTCTTTCCTATTACACTCATCTTCAATTAAAACCTTCCTTGACAGTTTAACTCCATCTGATGCAATTTTTCTTTGATGAGATATGTATCATCTTAAGATATTTAAAAATAAATATTATATAGCTATTTCCATAGATACCAATGAAAGAATTTTATAATTCACAGATTCCTCATAAAAGAACCAACAGATAAATGAATCTATCCATATGTAAATGGACATATACACATATATCAGGCTACTAATGCAAATTATGGAACAAAATAAGATGCTCACTGACAATGAACAAAATAAATATCTAGGAAAAATGAACAAAAATCAAAAAAGACAATGAACAGAAATAAACAATTTAAGTCGTAAGAATTGGTAACCCAAGAGAATAAACAGTAAAACTAGTACAAACAATGAGATAATTTAAAGAAGGTGAGTATTAAGTTGGTATACAGAAATTAATAGCCTTGGGGCGACTGGGTGGCTCAGTGTGTTAAAGCTTCTGCCTTCGGCTCAGGTCATGATCTCAGGGTCCTGGGATGGAGCCCCACATAGGGCTCTCTGCTCAGCAGGGAGCCTGCCTCCTCCCCTCTCTCTGCCTGCCTCTCTACCTACTTGTGATCTCTCTCTCTGTCAAATAAATAAATAAAATCTTAAAAAAAAAAAGAAAAAAGAAATTAATAGCCTCATATATACAGACAAGCCATTAAAAATTAAAATGGTAGGGGCGCCTGGGTGGCTCAGCCAGTTAAGTGTCTGACTCTTGATTTCAGCTCAGGTCATGATCTCAGGGTCCTGGGATTGAGCCCCTCATCAGGCTCGGCACTCACTGAGGAGTCTGCTTGGGGATTTCTCTCCCTTTTCCTCTGCCCCTCCCTTACTCACATGCTTTCTTTCTCTCTCTAAAATAAATAAATATACACCTTTAAATTTTTTTAAATTAAAATGGTAAAACATTTATAATAATAAATATTTTTAAATGCCTAGGATAAAATTAGCAAAAATTTATCAGACCTACCTAAGGAAAACATTAAAACATCTTTGAAAATCATAAAAGTAAACTTGAGTAGAGAGGAATTTTATGTTTTTGGAAATCTCAATTTCATTAAGATCTTTATTCTCCCAAATTGATATCAAAATCAGTATGATCCAACTAGAAATACCACCAGTTCCTTTTTAAATTGAAGATACATACATTGATTTTAAAGTTCATATAGAAAATAATCAAGGATGCAGTTTGCTGTCATCATTATACTGTTTATTTTTGCTTTTGTTCCATGTACTTTGGGTGTCATATCCAAACAATAATTGCGAAGACCAATGTCAAGGGGCTTTTTAAGCTAGGTTTTCTTATAGTAGTTTTATTGTTTCAGGTCTTACATTTAAGTCTTTAGTCCATTTCAAGTTAACTTTTGTGTGTGGTGTAATCCACACACAGTGGCATCCAGTTTAATTCTTTCACAAATGAATATCTAGTTTTCCTGGAACAATTTATTGAAGAGATAATCCTTTTTCCCCCTAAGTATTTTATTGTTTTTTTATTCTACATTATAAATGAGATTGATTTATTGATTTCTCTTTCAGATAGTTTGTTGTTAGTGTATAGAAACACAACTGATTTTGTATATTGATGTTGTGTCTTGAAACCTTACTGTATTCATTTATTAGTTCTAATAGTTCTTAGGATTTTCTGCATATAAGAACTTATTGTCTGCAGACAATTTTACTTCTTATCCAATTTGGGTGTCTTTTGTTTCTTTTTCTTTCTTTCTTTCTCTCTTTCTTTCTTTCTTTTTCAAGATTTTATTTATTTATTTGACAGAGAGAGAGAGAGAGAGAGAGAGAGATCACAAGTAGGCAGAGAGGCAGGCAGAGAGAGGGGAGGAGGCAGGCTCCCTGCTGAGCAGAGAGCCCGATGCGGCCTTGATCCCAGGACCCTGAGATCATAACCTGAGCTGAAGGCAGAGGCTTTAACCCACTGAGCCACCCAGACAACCCTGTTTCTTTTTCTTGCCTAATTTCTGTGACTAGGACTTCCAGTACTATGTTGAATAAGAGTGGTGAGCATAGACATCCTTGTCTTAGAGATATTCTGATCTTAAAGAAAAAACTTTTAGCATTTCACCAAGTGTGAGGTTAGCTATGAGCTTGTCACATATGACATTATGTTAAATTATATTTCTTCTATACCTGTTTATTGAGTGTTTTTATAATGAAAGTATGTTAAATGTTGTCAAATGATTTTTCTGCATCTATTGAGATAATTATATAATTTTATCCTTGACTCTGTTAATGTAGTGTATCACATTTATTGATTTTAGTATATGAAACCATCTTGCATCTCAGAGATAAATTCCATTTGTTCATGGTGTATAATCCTTTAATTTGCTGTTAAATTCAATTTGCTAATATTTTGTTGAGGATTTTTGCATCTATGCTCATCAGAGATATTATCTTGTAATTTTCTTTTCTTGTGCTATCTTTGTCTGGTGTTGGTATTGGGATAACTCTGGCTCTTAAAATTATTTTAGAAGTATTTCTTTCTCTTCAGTTATTCCAAAGATTTGAAAAGAATTGGCATTAATTCTTCTTTAAATGTTTGGCAGAATTCACCAGTGAAGCCATCTGGTTCTTGGCTTTTCTTTCTTGGGAGACTTTTTATTACAAATTCAACCTTCTTACTAGTTACATGTCTATTCTGATTTACTATTTCTTTATGATCCAAAGAAAAAAAGCTGCACAGCAAAGGAAACAATCAACAAAATGAAAAGTAACATACAGATTGGAAGAAAATATTTGCAAACCACATATCTAAAAAAAGGTTAATATCTGAATATTTGAGAAACTCATGTAACTCAATAGCAAAAAACCCCAAACAACCCAGTTAAAAAAGTAGTCAAAAGGGGCCTGTGTGGCTCAGTCAATTAAGCATCCTACTCTTGACTTCAGCTCAGGTCATGATCTCAGGGTTGTGAGATTAAGCCCTACATCTGGCTCCATACTGAGTATGGAGGCACTTAAGATTCCCTCCCTCTCCTTTTGCCCCTCCCCCTGCCCCTCTCTCTCTTTCCCTTAAAAAAAAAGCTGGGGGGGGGGCCGGAATAAGCATTTTAAAAAAAAAAGACATACAAATAGCCAACAGGTACATGAAAATATGCTCAACATCATCAATCATCAGTGAAATGCAAGTCAAAACCACAGTTAGATATCACTTCTCACAGCCTTTAGAATTCCTATCATCAAAAAGGTAAGAGGGGGCACCTGGGTGGCTCAGTGGGTTAAAGCCTCTGCCTTCGGCTCAGGTCATGATCTCAGGGTCCTGGGATCGAGGCCCGCATTGGGCTCTCTGCTCAGCAGTGAGCCTGCTTCCTCCTCTCTCTCTGCCTGCCTCTCAGCCTACTTGTGATCTCTCTCTCTCTCTCTGTCAAATAAATAAATAAAATCTTAAAAAAAAAAGGTGAGAGGAAGTATTGACAAGGAGATGGAGAAAAGGGAATCCTTGTACAATGTTGGTGACTGTAAATTGGTGCAGTTGTTATGGAAAACAGTATGGAGGGACCCCCAAAACTGAAAATAGAATGACCAAATGATTCAGCAATCCACTTTTGAATATATATCTGAAAAAAAAAATCACTACTCTGAAGAGGTATCTGCACCCCCATGTTCATTGCAGCATTATTCACAATAGCTAAGTTTCAGCAACAACTGGTAGTTATTGATGCATAAATGGATAAGGAAAATGTGGTCTACACACACACACACACACACACACACACACACACACACACACACAGAGTGCACAAACACACATGGAATATTTCCATGAAAAAGAAGGAAATTCTGGCATTTGCAACAATATGGATGAAACTGGACGACATTATGCTAAGTGAAATAAACCAGATAGGGAAAGACATATACTGTAGGATGTCACTTAAAAGTGGAATAAAAAAAAAGAAAGTGGAATTCACAGAAGCAGAGAGTAGAATGGTGATTGCCAGAGACTGAAGGTGGGGGAAATGGGAGGTGTTATTATTAAAGGGTACAAACTTTCAATTATTCAATGAATAAAGCCTGAGACTCTAATGTAGAACATGATGACCATAGTTAATAATACTCTATCATATACTTGAAATTTGCTAAGACAGTAGATCTTAAGTGTTTTCATCACACACACACACGACAACTATTAAGATGATGGGTGGGTTATTTAATTTGATTGAGGATTATATATATGAAATTATCACCTTGTGTGTACGTATATGAAATTATTTCCTTGTGCACTTTAAATCTATACAATTTTATTTACCAATTATACCTCAATAAAGCTGGAAAATTTAAACAAATACATATAATTAAGAAATTTATCTTCAGGGGCACCTGGGTGGCTCAATCAGTTAAGTATCTGCCTTACCTCAGTTCATGATTCCAGGGTCCTGGGATTGAGCCTCGCATCTGGCTCTGTGCTCAGTGGGGAGCCTCTTTCTCCCTTTCCCTCTGCCTGCTATTCCCTCTGTTTGTGTGCACTTTCTCTCAAATAAATAAATAAATATTTAAAAAAATAAATTTATTTTAAAAAGGAGCAAAGATATTAATAAAATATATATGTGATAAGACCTTTAAAGCTAAAACAGGGAATGAACAGATGGACAAATGAAAGTTAAGGAAAATCTCAGAAATAAATCTAAGTGAATTTGATAATTTATGAAGAGTTGACATGGAAAATCAGTGAGATTAAGTTAATCTTTTAAATCATTGGATTACTTACACAAGTACTAGAAAGAAGCATGGGTGAATTATTTTATGCCTGTCTGTAATAAAAACCCTCTTAATTATGATTCAAAATTGATAAGAAATAATAAAAAAAGAATATATTTGATTAAATAAACATACAAATTTAAATTAACAGATGTTAAAAGGCAAATGGGAAACTAAGAAATTGCAATTTATATCACAAAAGACTAATATCTCTAAAATGTAAACAACTTCTGAAATGAAAAGAAAATATAAATGAGCAACTTAATAGGAAATTTGTAAATAACATGGATAACTTAGAGAAAATAATACAGAAATATCCATTAAAAACATGGAAGAATGTTTAATTAAGTTCACTCATAAAAACAGTAGCAAATAGAATACAACTGAGATACTATTTCTTACCACACAGATTGGGAACAAAACCAAACAAAAGAAAAAGTCTCACAATATGTCATGTTGGTGAGTATGTAGTGAAATAGTCGCTCTCGTATACGGCTAACAAGAATGCAATGGGTGTTAAAACTCCTACAGAGGAGATTGGGCAAAACTTAGCAAAGTTATATCAAACACTGGACTACACAATTCCACTTTCCTAAGGTATATTAGCAAACCACAAAGTAGTTTATATATAATATTATTTGTTAAAATTATTTAGAGTAGTAAAAGGTTAAAAATAAGCCATATGTCTATTAGTAGGGAATGGCTTAAATAAATAATGATACACATAACTGTGAACTATGAAGCTATAAAAAAATTTAGAAAGATGTCTGCCCACTGGTATGGAGTGATGTTCAGTGTATATGTGCACAGCAGTGTACATAGTTTGGTTTACTTTGTGTAAGAAATCGATGGGAATCCAAATATGTACACTTCATTTGTTCAAATTTGGAAAAGGAAGCAATGAAAAAATAAAACAAAAAGCTCATGAAAAGATTACCCATAGGAGAAAAAAAGGGAGTAAGAAGGAAGTGAGAAGGATAAGACTGAGATTCGAAGCATGTCAAATTTACAGTTTATCTTTGAAATCATGTGAAGTTTTTACAAAATAAAATAACAAAACTGAATAAAAATTTTAAAATCTCTAAAAATTCAAGCAAGGCAAAACAAATGTAAGTGTTTATCAGTTTTGTGATGTAACTACTCACGGCAAAGAATTACTCCTGCTAAATTCGGAACACAGAATTTTTACTATGAATAATAGCAGGCTATTACTCTAAAGATAAAATTAGCTATAAAGAAAATGTAGCTGCATGCAATCATCTTACTATTAGTGATAATATTGATATAATTATTAAGACATAATTACATGTGTGTTGTAAGAGAGATTTAAAAAGTCATTTTCAAGAGCAAAGATTTTCAGGATAAGAGAAAAAGTGTTAAGTGGCAGCTCTCTAAACTTAAGGTTAAATTTGAAATATCAGTATGAACATTATTACTCTCTTTTTAGAACTATTTCCTATCTTTAGCCATTGGAAGAAAATGTTAATTACAATGAAAGAACAATCCACTCCCAACACCCAGACTGTGTCTTCCAAATACCATTCTGAACCTTAAAAAAATATAAATGTATCCCTTGCATAAACGGTTGTTTATAATAGTGCATTAAGAACTATACTAGATGAAACTAGACAGTATTTTGCTAAGCGAAATAAGTCAATCAGAGAAAGACAATTATCATATGATCTCTCTGATATGAGGAATTTGAGGGGCAGGGTGGGGGGTCATGGTAGGTAGGGAGGGAAAAAATGAAACAAGATGGGATCAGAAAGGAGACAAACCATAGGAGACTCTTAATCTCATGAAACAAACTGAGGGTACTGGGGATGGGGGAGTAGGGTTAGGATGGCTGGGTTTAGGACATTGGGGAGGGTTTGTGCTATGTGTGTAAGCCTGATGATTCACGGACCTTTACCCCTGAGGCAAATAATACATTATATATTAATTTAAAAAAAAAGAACTATATCAGATGAACCTAGAATGTAAAATCAAAAAGGAAGGTGCCATAAAGGCTAATGCAGTGGTTTCTAAAGAACAAATGGATAAACTTGAAGTCATCTAGCCAACATGGTGCAACTTGAAAACTAAAAANGAAGGTGCCATAAAGGCTAATGCAGTGGTTCAAAAGAACAAATGGATAAACTTGAAGTCATCTAGCCAACATGGTGCAACTTGAAAACTAAAAAAGAATAACTATATTGATGAAAACAATAAACACTTAAAAAAACAAGTTCATAATGATAAGAAGAAACTAGAAATAAAACTTCTTGGACACCACTGGAGATTACTAGAGCACCAACTCAGTACAATAAACATCAATAATTACAGGAAAAGAATCCAACATTCATTTTGATACCCAGTATGAACTGTTTTGAGGGTAATCAAATAGCTTGAATGGATTAGGGAAAGTTCTATACACAATAATTCCATCTAAAATATGCAGAAGAAATGATAACACCATTTTCACCCCTAATGAAGAATTGATCTAGGCAAGTCATCAATGGACACTAAAACCATTAGGTGAAAGGTCGATTGGAAACTTTAGATTGACATAGTCTTGCTTTCATCTTCTGAATTCATTAACCAATGTTAGTATCACTACACATCACTAACACGCAGTGAGAAAACCAAAACGTATGTGTCTACTGATAAGATGTAACATCAAATACACTACATATCCTTCGCAGTATTATTGTATGCAAAAAACAAAACATAAAGAACATGAATCAACTGCAACTGACAGAAAATTCATGAACTAAAGGGACAACTGAAATGACATACTAAAGGAGCAATCAGTCAAATGCAAAATGTGGGGCATTCACTGGGTGTCTAATGTGGTTTCCAAAAGAATATTGCATACAAAAATTAGAACAGATAAGCCAAAGAAAAAAAGAAAAAAACTGTTTTTGGCTTGATAGTCACTTAAAATGCTAAAATGAGCATAAGAATCAAATATAGTGAGTATAAATTGTCTAGATCCTAGTTTGAATGAATTGGCTATACAATGAGAATTTTTGTCACTTGGGGTCATTTGAAAATAGGCTAAGAATTAGACAATATTAAGGCACATTATTAATTTTAAGGGCGATAATGATATTGGATTATTTAAGAAAAGTTCTCTGTGTTTTTGAGATGCATACTGAAGTATTTATAGGTGAGTTGATATGGTGCATGCATTTCGTTTTGAAATACACCAGGAATACAATTTTGAAACTATTTCTAAAAATATGAGTGGAAGATAGATAAAGCAAGAATGGAAAATGCACCTTTCATCTAACTTCAAAAACTGTCAACATTTGTGAGAATAAAGGATGATGGCAGAATAGAAGGACCCTAAGCTACCTTGTCCTACATACACATCAGCGTAAATAACCCAGAAAATGACCCCAAAACTGGGAGAACAAATTCCACAACTAGCTGTAGAGAAAAAGCCATATCAAAGAGGATGGGAAGGGCAGAGATGCAGTTGGGTGACAAATGGATCATGGACTGTCCCCTGTTGGGAGGGACCTGCTGGTGCATAGAGGGGAGGAAAAAGGACTATCACACCAGGGAGCCCACTGGGGAAAGATGAATCCTCATAAGGTTTCGCTTTGAAAACCTGAGAGGCTGAATTGTGTGAGTTCTTATAGCCAGCAGGAATTAAAGCCAGGAGTTTTAAAAATCAGTGAGCATGGTTCTGGAAGAGGCTGGTGGGTTAAGGGAAACAATCTTCACACTTAAAGAGACAGAACAACAGCCAGAGGAGAGACAGTTTAGAAGGTGCAGTTTGAAAAATGCCTGGGGCATATGGGCGGGAGAATTATTTACTAATCTTAGAGCTTGTCCCAGAGGGACAGAGATCTCTGGAAGATTCCTCCAGGAACAAAGGAGCTGGCAGGTGCCATTTCCCACCCCTTCTCCCCTGGCATAAACACACTGGCTATCTTAGGAAGCAGCACAGTGCCAGACATTCACTACCTCACTTGCTTGCACTGTGCCTCTCTGCCCGTCTGGCTTCCGGGTTTGCCTCCATCACCTAGGCTTGCCTCAGTCCCACCACTGCAGGTCCATTCCCTGAGAGCCAGTGCAAGCCTTGTTAACACTTTGTCTCCTGAAGGTGCACTTCGGGAGGGTCTTAGTTCCCCAGTGGTGGCCACAGATCCCCTCTTGGGGAAGACCCACATGAACCTCGGTAAAATTGTGTGCTCTACCCCAAACACTTTGCCAACCAGCCCCTCCAGCGTGGTCCCCTCTGATGGACACTACACACCTGCCCCTGCATACTAGACTCCCCTGGTCTGGCAGCAGCTTGTCTCCTCTCCCAGAAGACTGACTGTGCATCCCGCTCCCAAGCATGTTGAGAATCTGTCCCCTCCAATACACTGGTGGCCACGGACCATTCAAATCAGGGCCACAAGCCTGGCAGGGTGCAAGCAGCCCCAACAGGGGCCAGCACCACTCCCAAGGTTCTCAGTGGACAATACAGGGAAAGTGCCCTGCAGTTTGGTGCCACTATATCTCTGAAAAATGCTCAGTCTGACTCAACTCAAGCCCAGGGCAGCCCCAGACTGGTCCACTAATGCCACAAACACTGCTCACAACAGGCAAAAAGAGCCACTGCAGATGACTTCTCTGAAGGGGAAAGTGGCTTAGCAGAGAAGCAACACACAGGAGACACCCCCTGAAGTTCCAGGATCTAGTGAACAGGGAACATTACACTGCAGGGCACTATACGACCTAAATTAAATAGAAACTAAAAAAAAAAACACAATAGAACAGATAGATGAAACCAGAGCTGGTTCTTTGAAAAGATCTACAAAATTCATAAAATTTTAGCCAAACTCATCGAGAGAGAGAGAACTCAAATAAAATCAGAAATGAAAAGAATAACAACTGACACTACAGAAATACAAAGGATTGTAAAAGAATACATGAAATATTATATGCCAACAAACTGGACAAACTTGAAGAAATGGATCAATTCCTAGAAACATATAACCTACCAAAACCAAAGCAGGCGGAAATAGACAATTTGAACACATCAATTAGCAGCAAAGAAATTGAGTCAGAAGTTGAAAAACTCCCAAAAACCAAAAGTCCAGGACCAGAAGCCTTCACAGGTGAATTCTACCAAGTATATAAGAAGAGTCAACATCTATTCTCAAACTTTTCCAAACATAGAAAAGGAAGGAAAACTTCCGAATTCACTCTATGAGACCTGCATTACCCTGATATCAAAACTGGATAAAGACACCACCAAAAAGAGAGAGAGAGAAAATACTACAGGCCAATATCTCTGATGATGAACATAAGATGTAAAATCCTCAATAAAATCTTAGCAAACCAAATCCAACAAAACATTAAAAAAATCATTCACCATGACCAAGTGGGATTGATTCCCAGGATGGAAGGTGGTTTAATATTCACAAATCAATCAACATGATACATCATATCAGTAAGAGAAAGGATAAAAAGTATATGATCATTTTAATAGATGCAAAAATAATTTGACAAAATACAACAGTAATTCATGATAAGAAACCCTCAACAAAGTAGGTTTAGAGGGAATGTATTTCAACATAATAAAGACCATATATGAAAAATCAGCAGCAAAGATGATACTCAATGGTGGAAATCTGAGAGCTTTCCCCCTAAGATAAGGAATAAGACAAAGATGTCTACTCTCACAAATTTTATTCAACATAGTACTGGAAATCCTAGCCACAGCAGTCAAACAAGTAAAAGGAATAGAAAGGATCCAAATTGGTAAGGAAGAAGTAAAACTTTCACTATTTTCAGATGACATGATACTATATATAAAAAACCTGTAAAGACTCCACCGAAAACTACTAGCACTGATGAATGAATTCAGTAAGGTCTCAGGATACAAAATCAATGTACAGAAATCCATTGCATTTCTATACCCTAATAATGAAGCAGCAGAAAGAGAAATTAAGAAAACAATCCCTTATACAGTTGCTCTAAAAAAAAAAAGGAATACCTGTGAATAAACCTAACCAAGGAGGTAAAAGACCTATACTCTGAAAACTATGAAACATTGATGAAAGAAATTGAAGACGACACAAAGAAATGGAAAGATATTCCATGCTCATGGATTGGGAGAACAAATATTGTTAAAATGTTCATAACCCAAAGCAATCTACACATTTAATGCAATCCATATCAAAATACCAATAGCATTTTTCACAGAACTAGAACAAACAATCCTAAAGTTTGTAAGGAACCATAAAAGACTCTGAATAGGCAAAGCAGTCTTGAAAAAGAACAGCAAAACTGGAAATATCACAATTCTAGACTTCAAGCTATATTACAAAGCTGAAGTAATCAAAACAATATGGTACTGGCACAAAAGTAGACACACAGTTCAATGGAACAGAATAGAAAACCCTGAAATAAACTCATAATTGTATGGTCAATTTATCTTTGACAAAGAAGGCAAGAATATGAAATAGAAAAAAAAGTTTCTTCAACAAATGGGTTTGGGAAAACTGGACATAACATGCAAATGAATGAAATGGACAGCTACATGTAAATGAATGAAACTGGGCCACTTCGTAATGCCATACACAAAAATATACTGAAAATGGATTAAAGACCTAAATGTGAGACCTGAACCCATAAGAATCTTAGAAGAGAGCACTAATTTCTCTGACATTGACTGCAACATCTTTCTAGATATGTCTCCTGAGGCAAGAGAAACATAAGCAAAAATGAACTACTGGGACTGCATCAAAATAAAAAGCTTCTGCACAGCATGGAAACAATCAACAAAACTAAAAGGCAATCTATTGACTAGAAGATATTTGAAAATGACATATACAATAAAAGAGTTAGTATCAAAATACATAAAGAACTCATACAAGTTAACTCCCCAAAGAAAAATAATCCAATTTTAAAAAATGGGCAGAAAACCTGAACAGAAATTGCTCCAAAGAAGACATACAGATGGCCACCGGAGACATAAAAAGATGCTCAAAATCACTTATCATCAGGAAAATGCATTCCCAAACCAAAATGAGGTATCACCTCACACCTGTCGGAATGACTAAAATAAAAAGCACAAGAAACAAAAATCGTTGATGCAGATATGGTTGTGGAGAAAAAGGAATGCAAATAAGTGTAGCCACTGTGGAAGACAGTATGGAAGTTTTCTCAAAACAAAAAAATTAAAAATAGCACTACCCTACTATCCAGTGATTGCACTGCTGGGTATACCAAAGAATATCAAACCACTAATTTGAAGTGATATATGCACCTCCATGGTTACTGCAGCTTATTTACAGTAGCCAAATTATGAAATCACCCAAATGTATGTCAATGGGTTAAGGGATAAAGATGTGATAATAATATATATATATTATTCAGCCATAAAGAAGAATGAAATTCTGTCATTTGCCAACAACATGGATGGATCTAGAGAGAAAAATGCTAAGTAAGACAGAGAAAGACAAACACCATAAGGTTTCACTCATATGAGGAATTTAAGAAGTAAATGAGCAAAGAAAAAAAAAGAAGAGCAAACCCAAAAACCAAAACCAAAACCAAAACCAAAAACAAACTCTTAACTACAGCTAATAAACTGAGGGTTACCACAGGGGAGGTTGGTGAGGGGCCAGGTGAAATAAGTGATGGGGATTAAGAGTACACTTACGTTGATGAATACTGAATAAGACATGGACTTGTTGAATCACTATATTGTGCACCTGAAACAAATATAATACTGTATGTTAACTACACTGGAATTAAAATAAGATAAAAATAAAATAGAAAAAAATACTATCAACATTTTGCTATGCTTACTTTTGCTATTACCAACTCTTTTTTAAACAACACTAAGAAAAAATTAAAACATACAAAAAAGTTACAACTAATATCTTAATCATGCTTTTGTATGTTTACATATTTTTATAATAATTTTAATTCGTTCATAGGCTTCCAATAAATGATCTAAGTAATTTTAAGTTCATTTGGAAGTATTTAATTATTTCTCAATTATCTTTAAAATATACTAGAATAGTTAAGCAAGGCTATTCCAGAAATCTTTTTCTATCAGGTGTACTTACTAGGCTGCAGAAACCAAGGAAGGCTTCTCAGTCACTTGTCCATGAATCTTTTAAAATGAGACCATATGAAACATTTGAAATAAAATGTGGCAAACAAATCACTATGGGCAAAGTAGTATGTTGTGAAAAGTGTATTATCTAGCACTAAACCTTCATGATTTTATTATGCTTAGAAAATTTGTCCTGTGTTCTTACATTGCTACACTGAAATGCCAGAAGGTTTGCTTCTCAGCATGCAAGCTCGTGGAAACACAGTGTAACTCTTGGTAATGTCTCCTGAAAATTCATACCTTGCTGAGGCACCAAATGTCCAGAGGGGCTCATTAGTCACATTTGGGCTTTGTGAATTAGGAAAAACACTCTCTTCCTTCCTCTTCCTTATCAAATCTGTATCTTATGGGAAGTCAACACATTAAAAAAGTGAAATTTCATAATTTAATGTTTAAAGATGACAAATGATATTAAATTTGGATTGTCTTGGGGCATTTTTGGTGTAATTTAACAATTTAAATTTTTGGCATCATTTAGACAATGTATCTGAAGGAATACTTTGTTCATGTAATTAGTACACTATCAGGCTGTTTCAATGTTTGAATCACATGGAGACATCAGCATTGTTTTAAGAGAAGCTCACTGATAGTACAATATAGCAAATAGCTTAGGGGGAAAATATGCCTTACACTTTTCATCCTTTACAAGAATTAAGTTCAGGAGTTGAATTTTAATAGTAGTAGGACTAGTAGCTAAAACTTATTACAGACCCCATTTCAGGTTCCAAATTTCAGGTCCCATTTCAGGTCCCAAATTTCAGACTCTCATGTAATAGTCACAAAAACTTACTACTATTATTGCCCTTTCCAGTTTGTATAGTATCCAAACTTCACTGTTGGTTAGAGTTTGTGAATAAATAAATGAATACATTGATGTATAGGAGGAAATCATATTAAGAAAGTTTCTGAAAAATATTTTACCTTTTCGAAGCAACTTCCATTATCAATTGGATACATGAGAAACATAGTCTCCTAGGATAAGAGTGCAGTAAAGCATGTTGTAGTTTTTTTTATTTCATGTTTCTAAGTGTAAAATAACAATTGAACTGAATGACAGATAATCATCTCTATTTTGGCAACTTATGAGAAAATGATATGGTAAATAATCAACTGTGGCTTTGATTTTATAATGTTATTCTTAAAACCGTGATATTCTGGTTACATAGGGTGATGACAAGATCTATGCTCTTGTGTTTTCTTCCATGTTCTCTTTTCCTTTCTCTGTGGACATGGGGTTTTGGATTCAAATCACTAATTATTCTGCAATTGATAAGTCAAAATCTCTGGAGTACAAACCATGTAACCTTGATCTGAAATTGAATCTCCTTTGGATTTTGTGATAACATTGATCCAGCCCAATTAAGTTAGGTAGATAAAGCCTCTCTACTATCTGCCTTTGAGGCCTCTGCTCAGGTTTATTATTTCTGTCAGTGTTATTCCAGCTTTGATTATTTGTGCAACTGATTTTTTGTCTGGTACATGTTAGGCTTACATTCTTTTCCAAATGCTGCTGAACAAACATCCATATATATGTTGCGTTATTTTTTTTTTTAGTTACGAAAGTAGTATCTTCTTATTGCAAAATGTCATATTATTTAAATTAAAATTGCTACTATATTTGTATGTATGTGTGTCTAATTGCATTTATATGTGATCAGACTGTTTTTTCTGTTTAACATCGTGAACATTTTCTGTTGCCATCAATATTATTCTTCAACATAAACTTAATGGTTGTATAGTACAATGAAATTAAATTATTTGGCTATATAATCCAATTTCATACTGTTGGATACTTAGGTTTTTTTTGTTTTTGTTTTTGTTTTTTTACCAATTTACTTGTTTAAACAAAAGTCCGATGAACAGCCTTGTATAGAAGTTTCCATACTGAAAGTATTCCTTTATTGGAAGTAATTTTCTGGGTCAAAACACATTCAGGCTTTTGTACAACCACCTTTAAATGTAGAAGTTTTTCCAATAGAGAATAATATTTAACTTCTTTACAAACATTTTGTATATATGAAGAGCTTCAGGTGTTTGCATTAATGTATGGGTTAGCTCCTTGAATGTCACCTTTTATAAGAAATTTTTCATTCTTGTTTTTTGCATATACCTTTGACTTTGTTATTTATAGAGTGATTCTCCCTGGAGATAACCACCACAGGTTTCCAGGTTATCTTGTGACTTGGTGAAAATTGCAATTCTTCTATCTTTACTGTCTTACTCCATTTATCTAGCAGAACTTTTCTGGTAAACAGGATATCTAATACTTTTCCAAGCAAATTACTATCAGATATTTCCTGTGATAAGCTTAAAATAAGACCTGACCTTGCCAATATAAACATCTTCCTGTAATATGCATTTCTTGCTTTGTAATCAAAATTAAATGTCCTTGTTTTACCTTTTTCTAGGAAAAAGCGAGACTGTGCAGCAAGATTCACTGGTTCTGTGCACTTAACAGCAAACAATACTTTTGGCAAATACACTCAGAGTTAAAAGCCTGCTTGCTTGCTAAATCTTAAGCTGTGAATGTTGCAAATGTGTATTAACTGATTTAGATAACCAACTTGTGTAGGATAATTAATTATTTGATCAACATTCTCTAGGCCAAGTGACCCCAGCAACAAATTTCACAAGTTGGTTCCCAATGACTTAACAGATTTAGCCAGTGTTTTGCTGAGGTCTTCTTAGGGATTGGGCACTAGACTAAGCATTTTCACTGAGGCTATCTCACAACATTCTAATAAGTTGTGGCAGGCAATTTTATACCCAACTTACTGATGAAGAAACTAATCTCAGTGAGGTTAATTAACTTGTTGAAGTCACAATCTATTCTATAAAGCTTAGTGCTGGGAATGAAGCACAGATCCTTTAACTCTAAAGTTACTGATTTTCCCATCACCCCCTGTTCAAAGTATTTTGCTTATGTGTGTTTCATTATTAGAAAATATGTACTGAATTTTAACTTACTGCAGGCTTTGTGCTTAGTACTGGGAAATGAAAAAGGGTAAAATTAATTGATGAGTTGTTAATAAATAAAGTATATGGATCTTACCTTCTTAGAGTGAATTGTCTGGTGAAGGGGCACCAATATTAATCAAATTCCTCGGAAAGAATGTAAATGACAGGTATTCCTCAGATCTACATAAAGGAAGAAAGATTACCATAAAAAGAATAATTGAAGGTAAAATTTTAAAAACTTTTATTTTTCTTATTTTTAATTGACCTAAAAGACAGTAATATGTTCAAAGTAATAACAAAGATGTATTTGATTATGTAAAGAAAGATTACCATAAAAAGAATAATTGAAGGTAAAATTTAAAAAATTTTTATTTTTCTTATTTTAATTGACCTAAAAGACAGTAATATGTTCA
The DNA here is from genome assembly GCA_002007465.1 of Ailurus styani. Lineage (NCBI taxonomy): Eukaryota > Metazoa > Chordata > Mammalia > Carnivora > Ailuridae > Ailurus > Ailurus styani. The sequence goes on from LNAC01000429.1 coordinate 1,077,264, forward strand.
AAGTAATAACAAAGATGTATTTGATTATGTACTCTTAATTGAATAACAGTAATGATACAAGAGATGGGAAGGAGGGTTTAGCAATAGTTGGTTATAAAGTAATTGCACTACCTGTGAAGCGGTATAGTGTTATTTGAAGGTGAACTTGGGTTAGTTGTAAATGAATATTGTAAATTTTAGAGCAACCCCCCTCAAATAAATATAATTATTTCTTTCCTTAAGCTTGGGTCCAGATTCTGGGGTCCTGGGATCGAGCCCCTTGTCAGGCTCCCTACTCGGTGGGGAGGTGGGGAGTCTGCTTCTCCCTCTCCCTCTGTCCCCCCGTCACTCATGCTCTCTCTGTCACCCTCTCCCTCTCTCAAATAAATAAATAAAATCTTAAAAAATAAAAAATTAGAAAATAAAAATAAAGCTACAAAAGACACAAAAAGAGTGGAAGACAAAAATAGGAACAAAGAAGGACAACGAATAGAAAACAGTAACAAATATGGTAACTATTAATTCAACTGTATCAATAATCAATTAAAACTTCAATAGTCTAAACAAATGAATTAAAAGGCTGAAATTGTCAGAGTAGATAAAAAAAAGACTCAACTATATGTTGTTTATAAGGAACCCACTTTAAATAAAAAGACACACATAGAAATGGTTTGGAGAAAACTGGACAGTTACATGCAAATAAATGAAAATGGACCACNAGACTCAACTATATGTTGTTTATAAGGAACCCACTTTAAATAAAAAGATACACATAGAAATGGTTTGGAGAAAACTGGACAGTTACATGCAAATAAATGAAAATGGACCACTGTCTTATACCTTACCTAAAAATAAGCTCAAAATGTATTACAGACCTAAATGTGAGAGCTGAAATCATTAAAATCCTAGGAGAGAACCCAGACAGTAATTTCTCTGACATCGGCTATAAAAACATTTTTTTTTGAGCTAAATCTCTTAAGGCAGAGGAAACAAAAGGAAAAAATAAACTATTGGGACTACATCAAAACAATAAAATTCTGGATAGCAAAGGAAACAATAACAACATTTTTTTTTGAGCTAAATCTCTTAAGGCAGAGGAAACAAAAGGAAAAAATAAACTATTGGGACTACATCAAAACAATAAAATTCTGGATAGCAAAGGAAACAATAAGCAAAACAAAAAAAAACAACTTACTGAATGAGAGAAGATATTTGCAAATGACATATCCAATAAAGGGTTACCATCCAAAATATATAAAGAATTTATACAATGTAACACCAAAAAACCACATATTCCAGTTAAAAATGGGCAGGGGTGTGCCTGGTTGTCTCAGTCCATTAAGCATCTGACTCTTGATTTTGGCTTAGGTCATGATCTTGGGGTTGTGGGATTGAGTCCTGCATTGTGCTCCATGATGAGCATGGAGCCCGCTTGGGATTTTCTCTTTTCCTTTCCTTCTGACCCTCCCCTCCCTCACTTAAAAAAAAAATGGGCAGAAGACATGAACAGACATTTCTCAAAAAAAGACATACATATACATGAAAAGATGCTCAACATACAGCCAACAGACATAGGAAAAGATTCTCGACATCACTTATCATCAGGGAAATGCAAATCAGAGCTAGAAGACTATAGATCGATGCTAACAAAATTCTGATGGAAAATAATTTCTAACCAAATCCTACACCTAGCTGAATTTCCACTCAAGAATAAAGAAAAAATAGAGATATTTGAAAGCGTGGAATGTTTTTTAAAATTTACTTCTTGTGTACTCTTTCTTAGCAAACTGCTAAAGAATATGCTCTGTCATTATGAAGGTATAAACCAAGTGTGAGGAAAACATGGCATCCACAAAACAGGGAATTCAACACAAAAGACAATTTAATGCAAGAGAGGTAAAATAATTCTAAGTATGATAGTGAAGGGAGTTCCAAGCAGAACAGCTGTATAGCTGACTGAGAGGACAATCATTGGCAGGTGTTTTCAAAAGGACTCCCCCACCAAAGTTTATGCATTCTGATGATTTGAAGAAATGAGAATTTTATTTTGAATTATTGGTGTCGCCCTTAAATCCTTGAAAATTTCATGGTCGTTTGCATTATTTAACATCTGTACAGTGTTTATTAAATATTTGCCACTGTTTTAAGCTACTTTTTTTATGTGTATTGATTCATTAAACTCAAAGTTAGTCCTCTGTTATAGATGTGATTTTTTACCCTGAGAATTTAGATTGCTATTTAGTGGCAGAGTTAAGATTTGAACTTAGGAAGTATATCTCCAAATTCTGTGCTGTGAACCACCACCTATTCCTTCTCAACCAGTCACAGCTGGTACTGAAATTTCCCCTATTATGAGAAAGTAATCAGCAGTTTTTTTCTCTTTCTACTTTTGGACTGCTTAATGGATCTGAGAGTTAAGATTGTGACTTTTGCTGCTTTATAAAAAATGTAAAAATCGAGTCTTATTGTTGAGTTTTAGGAGAGATGTTATATTATACACATTTTGCCTTCAATGTTAAAGAGAGGGAAATTAGTAAGTGCAGCCAACCTCTAGGGGTGGTTTTATAAAACAGCAGAATGTTTTATTGCTTCCCAACATTACATTTCAATTTTAAGCATTTAACAGTCTTCATTATAGATGAAAGTGGTTAGAACAAAGCCATTCTATATTTTGCCGTTGGGATTCAAGGTAGAATTATTTTATATTGGAGTCATAGAAGTCAGTGTTACAATGGAGTCCTGGTATAATAAATGTCAATATCTGTGGTTAAATTAGTTAAGAGAGCACTTTTTATCTATTAAAGAAGCCTAACTAGGAGTTTGCATCTGACACTAACTAGCTCTGTCAACTTATGAGCCAAACTAATTGCTTGATTTGTACTCCATGGTTAACCAACATTTCTCTGCACCTATGGATATAATTGGGGGTAATAATAATACTCTTTTCAAGGGTTGTTTTATGGTTTTGAACAGGCTGAACACACATTGATGGATTGTGAAATATTTAACAGAGCGTATGAATAACTGCATACTTTTTTATTTTTCTGGACTAAAAAGGCTGAAAAGTAATGTAGCAGACAGAATACTCACAAGCATTATTCTTGCTCTGGAAGAATTTACACTTTCATGAGGAAAAACAAACAAACAAACAAAAGGAACACAACTGCAAAGCAATATGAAAATTGCTAACATAAGAGTAGAAATCACTATTCCTAAATCTCCAGGGGAACCACTTAAATGCTGAGTGGTGTGCAATTGATTAAGACTGGAGACAAAGTGGGAGCTAGCAAAGCCATACGACTGAACATCTCCCCTTTCTTCTTTGGGCTGATCATCCAACAGGTGTTTGGCGATGGCAGCACCTATGACCCTGAAGAGCTTGACATCACAGAGGAAACTGCATTCTCAGTTCCCTGAGGGTGTTTGCCATGTTGCTCGGGTATGTTTGCAAACTGGTTATCCCACTGTGGCATCAGTACCCTGTTCTATTATCAGTGGATACAAATGGGTTCTCCCTTTGTGGAAGCTGATTACACATGCTCGACTTGCTGAAAAGATCAAGGCCTTCTTGGCTGATCCACCTGCATTTGTGGCTGCTACTCTTGTGACCATTGCCACCACAGCTGGTCCTGCTTCCTCTCCTGCTGCTGCTGCTGCCCCAGGTCAGGTCGAAACAAAAGAAGAGTCAGAGGAATCAGGTGAGGATATGGGATTTAGTCTCTTTGACTGATCACTGATCAATCAACCCAAATGATAAATCAGCCAACTTTATTTATGAGACTGACTTCTCTTTTAAAAAATGAAGTATAGATGTGTAAGTAGTGCAAAGCAATATATGATAATAATGAGATCACATGCTTAGGAACAGTTAGAACAATAAAGCAAAGATCCTCTGAGGAAAAGTAAGTGGACAATTGCTTAGTTTAAAGTAGAGAGTTGAAGAAAGAGTAGTGGAAGATTTTATTAACAATTCTGGTAGGGCAAGAGCAGACAGGACCTTGGCAGAGTGGTTAAAGGGATTTTTTTCAGGGCACCTGGGTAGTTCAGTCAGTTAAGCATCTGACTCTTGATTTTGGCTCAGGTCATAATCTCAGGGTTGTGAGATAGAGCCACATATTGAGCTCTGCGCTGGGCATGAGCCAGCTTAAGATTCTCTCTCTCCTTCTCCCTCTGCTCCTCCCTGCCAATCTAATTTTTTAAAAAAGATTTTATTTATTTATTTGACACACACACACACACACACACACACACACACACAGATCACAAGTAGGCAGAGAGGCAGGCAGAGAGAGAGGAGGAAGCAGGCTCCCCACTGAGCAGAGAGCCCGATGTGGGGCTTGATCCCAGGACCCTGAGATCATGACCTGAGCCCAAGGCAGAGGCTTTAACCCACTGAGCCACCCAGGCGCCCCAATCTAATTTTTTTTAAAGGGATTTTTTTTCTTTGAAAAAATAAACCTTCCTTAATAGTTGTGTAAAAAGATGCAAATTTTTTTCATTAAAATAGAAATATTCTCAAAAGTTAGATAACCAGAAAAATTAGCTACCTAAAACAAGGTTCTTATTTCTGGGACAGTTCACTTTAAATATAAAAAATTTTAAGAATATAAGTATATCTATTTAAAGAATAAGTGAAAGAGATAATGCAAAGTCACATGCAGTGGAGAAAGGCTTTGTATTTTTTCTTCATTATTTATAAGGAAAAAAAGATACAAGAATGTTCCCAAGATGATAAGAAAAGTTTTCCATTGGGAAAAGAGAGAGGGAGCTTTGTTGAGTTGTTTCTTCTACAGAAAATTGAGAGAGCAGAAGTTGAATTGCTATTGAATTTTTTCACTAAAATTTGTAACTCATCCCTCTGTCCTGGCCCTGGATAAAGAATTAAGACCAGATAGGATCCTCATAGTCTCTGTTAATTGAGGTCCAGAAATCATTCAAGTGGAAATTCAAGTAAACGGTGAAATTGTATTTGTGTTTTGTGGAAGATTGCTCTGTCGAAGGTGCCAGGTCAAGACTGGAGGCAAGGACAGCAGTAAAATTTTGACCGAATTCCTGGGGAAAATAATGAGAATGGAAGATAAAGAGATGATTGCTTGAATAAAAACATTTAACATTTATTAAACTCTTATTATATGCAAGGATCGTCTAAGTGAATTACAAGTAATTTGGTCAAGGGTGAACACATTTGATAAAACTGAGACTGGAACCCGTGCCGTCTGGTTGCAGACATGTACCTCTAACCACTGAACTGTTTCTAAACATAGAAAGGATTGAAAGAGCTTTTTTTTTTCTTTTAAAGAGATGCTATTAAAAAATAAACAAAATTTTATGATTAGAAATTGAAATTAGAAATTTGAAAAAAGCCTTATGACTTTGGCACAATGATTGCCTTATGAATATGAGACATTTGTTTCAATTGTGATATGCACTGTTTGATATTCCAGCAGGCTTCTCTCAACTATTTAACGTTTAAATTTCTCTAATTCTCAGTCATATCATCAGTAAAACTGGAATAATAAAATACCTATTTTGTGGAGATTGTGTGTGTGTGTGTGTGTGTTTGTGTGTGTGTGTGTGTTGAATATTAGCTCATAGTATACATTTGTATGGCATGTGATGCAGCTGCTGATTGACGAGTCTAAGCCCAGAAAGCAGAATAAATTATGGCATTATTGTAGAATTTACAAGATGAAGAAAGAAAATGTATTGGAGATGAAGTTGTTGAGACTTTCACAGAGATAGTAAATTATTTATTATTTCATTTGTTTAAACTGTGAACAAATCCCTCTTTGTGAAAGAGGAAAATAAACAAGGAAACACATAAAGTAAAAAGCAAGAAGTTAATGAAAGTAGAATTCAAACAATGGACCTGGGAAGGATGGGAGATATTCTAAGACAGAGTTTGTTGATATTGGGATGGGTGTAAAGAATAAATCTCATAAAGTAAAAACAAGAAATAGTATTCTTTGTGAAGTAGATAATATCCTATTCCTATTTACTCAGGGATGAGTGAATTCTCTTGAGGCTAGCATATCTCTCACTCCCAGAGATGACTTGTTAAATTGAATGACATTGTCAAACCATGTATCCAGTTTTCATACATTTGCATTTACTGTACCAGTAGATGTTAAAATGCTGTATAGATGACTAATAAAGAGGTGAGAGGTAAAAGTCATCAGTGGACATTCTAATAATAAAAGATTTGGTTTATGAGGGAGGATAAAAGGGAGAATAAGGAATATCACTCCTGGTACAATTCCCTTAAAAAACAGGAAATGCCAGTTTTAAAAAAATGAGAAAGAAGGCCATGCTGTGACTAGGAAAGCAGAAAAGAATTGTCATTTCGTCAAGGCCAGTAATGTAAGAGGGAATCCTAGTTCAAAGAAAAGAACTATTCCAGAATAGGAGAGATAGGGATGATATATAGACTTTCCTTAAAGTATCTTGTATTTTAGATTTGACTTTAAAAACATGGAAATATTTTACATAATTAGAAAAAAACAGCAAAGCAAGATGAGACAAAGAAAACAACCTCTAAAAAACTGCAAGCAAATGAGGAAAATAAACCTAACTATATGACATTAGTGGCTTAAATAAACAGAGAAACCTGAAATAGAAATTTAAAATAAGGAATTGACTTAATATATCTCTCATGAGACATAGATCTTAAGGTCAAACAAACTGCAAAAAACAGACAAAAACCACCCAAAACCAACAAAAAAACCCTTAAACTGATTTTTCTAATCATGTAATTATTGATATTAGAACACTGCCATGTTGATTCTGAAAACATGTACATGCACATACATAGGTACACATATGGGTAAGAAATCACCTTAATATTAGTTTCTTATTATTGTTACAACAAGTGACCACAAAGTTAGAGGTTTAAAACCGCACAAATTTATTATTTTGCAGTTCTGGAGGTCAGAAGTCTGAAATAGTTTTGGAAGGCTGCTTCCTTCTGCAGGCCCTAGGAGAGAATCAGTTTTCTTGCCTTTTCCAGTCCTCAAGATCACCTACATTCCTTGTTCATGGATACTTCTCCCATATGCAGAGCCAATAGCATAACTTCTAATGTCACTTTCTCTATCTGTCCTGCTTCCAGTGTCACATTGTCTTTTGTGTGTGTAAGACTCTTTTGCCTCTTTCTTTTAAGGATCCTTGTGATTATAATAGGCTCACCTGGATAATCTAGGATAATTTTCCCATCTCAAGATGCTTAATCACATCTGAAAAGTCCCTTTTGTCAGATTTATTCACAGGTTCCAGGGATTAGGACAAACATTACTGAGGGGTCACTATTCAGTCTACCACAAGAGGGGACTAAGAGTTTTAGTATATATGTGATGTATGTAAATAAATAAATAAAGTTAGATTTATTGTGCTTGCTACATGAAGGGAAAGTTCTTCAAAGGATCTATAAAATCTTTCTTCCTTCCTCCCTTCCTTCCTTCCTTCCTTCCTTCCTTCCTTCCTTCCTTCCTTCCTTCCTTTCTTTCTTTCTTCTTTCTTTCTTTCTTTCTTTCTTTCTCTTTTTCTCTCTTTCTTAGGATCTATGAATTATCTTAAAATGAGAGAAGTTATAGAAGGATATATATATACTCTTTGGGAGCCTTAAGCAATTGTTGTTAATTTGTAAAATAAGCAGGTTGCTGGTACAATCATGTTATATGAAGTTATTGTTAGATCAATTTATCTGTGATCTTAGTCTTAGAGTAAAGACTAATTGAGCAAATACTGCATCTGTTTGAGTTTAGATATTCTGTGCTATACATCATGGTTGGGTTTCTTAAATATGTCTCTTTTATTTGTCATAGTATAGTCCATTTTGAATATGTGGCTTCTGCTTTAATCATCAGCACACTGCCTCAAGGAATTCTTCAGCCTAAGAAAACAGATAAATTATTATCTTCTTAGGATGTGATCAGTTCAAATTTATACCACTGTTTGATGGGTCTTGATAATTTGTTGAATTTTTAAATGTAAGCCAAAAGACAGTGAAGCAACATCTTTAAAATACTGAGAGAAAGAAAATCTAGAATTCTGAACACACAAAATATCTTTCAAAAATGAAGAGGAAGTAAAGACATTTAAAGACATAAAAGTAAAACAAATTAAATAACACCAGTCTGACTCTATAAGAAATGTAAAAGGAAATCTTTTAGAAACAAGAAAAATGACAACAAATAGAAATTTGAATCTATACAAAGAAATGGTATATAATGTATAAAAATAAAAAAATTAAAACAACTTTTCCTTATTTTATAAATAGAAAGATAAATTGGGATAAAAAATAGATTGGGACTGCTGATTTCTGGTCATTCAAGGAACTTAGAAGTTTCTACTCCATCCTAACAACAAGTTGAACAAACTGAAAAATCAACAAGCTTTTTAGATTTATCAAGGATCTAAGTCTCTTGTTCCGAAGTTGGAGACAGACAGGCAGACAGTTAATAACCATTTATTAGAGCAGAAACCCACCTTTGTGGGAACCACTATGGGGGTGGGAAAACCTGAAGTATAATCAACAAGTTGCTGGAGTCTCAGAGTGGTCAAGCCTGAGCGATGAAATCTCCAGGAGGATTCCAGGCTGGAAAGGTTCTTATATTTTTGTGAGTTTAATCTCCACTTTAGAGCCCATGGAGATTGAAAGAATAAAAAGAGGGTAATATTAACTACTGTATGTCCACAAATTTGAGAGCCTAAATGTTACGGACCAATTCCTCAAAATATACAATCTGCTAAAATTCAAATGAAAAGAAATAGAAAATCTGAATAGATTTTGATCTATTAAAGAAATTGAATCGGGCGCCTGGGTGGCTCAGTGGGTTAAAGCCTCTGCCTTCGGCTCAGGTCATGATCTCAGGGTCCTGGGATAGAGGCCCATATCGGGTTCTCTGCTCAGCAGGGAGCCTGCTTCCCCCCCTCTCTCTGCCTGCCTCTCTGCCTACTTGTGATCTCTCTCTCTCTCTGTGTCAAATAAATAAATAAAATCTTTAGAAATTGAATCAATACTATTAACTTTCCCAAACAGACGACTACAGGGTTAGATGGGCTCACTGGTGAATTCTACCAAACATTTAAGGAATTATACCAGTTCTCCACAATCTCTACCTAGAAGAGAAGTAGAAGAGTTACTTCTAGTAGAAGGGTTACTTCTTAACTCATTAGGGTTACTTCCTAACTCATTCTATGAGGCTATCATTACCGTAATACCAAAGCCACAGAAAAATGTTAAAAGAAATAAAATCTATAGATCCATATATTTCATGAACATAAATGCAAACATCCTTAACAAAATATTAGCAAATAGAATCCAACAATGTATAAAAAGAATGGTATACTACAAATAAGTGGGATTCATTCAATGTACACAAGGTTAGTTCAACATTTTGAAAATCAATTATGTAGTCTATTACCTCCATAGAAGAAAAATCATACCAATACATACAGAGGAGACATTGGACGAAATAGAACAACCATCTATGATAAAAACTTTCAGTAAATTTGGAATAGAGTACAACTTCCTCAATTTGATAATGAACATCAACAAAAAAAAATCACACCTAGCATCATACTTAATATTTTTAAATTGTTAGCATTAGGAATAAGGCAAAGATGTTTTCGCTTCACTGGGCTTTTCAACATTGTACTGGAAGCCCTAGCTAATGTAATAAGAAAAAGGAAAAAGAGGGGCCCCTGGGGGCTCAGTCAGTTAAATGTCTTCAGCTCAGGTCATGGTCCCAGTGTCCTGGAATCAAGCCCCGGATCGGGCTTCCTGCTCAAAAGGGAGTCTGCTTCTCTTTCTCTCTCTCCCTCTACCTTTCCCCTCCACTTGTTTTCTCTTTCTCTCTCTCTCAAATAAATAAACAAAATCTTTCAAGAAAAGAGTTTTAAAAAAAGGAAAAAGAATATATATATACACTGTGAAGGCAGATCTAAAACTGTATTTGTTGGCAGAGGCCATGATCATCTATAAGAAAATCTGAAAGAATCCTGTAAAAAAAATCTACGGATCTCATAAGCAATCATAGCAAGTTTGGAGGATATAAGGTTAATATACAAAAGCTAATCACTTATCTATGTACCATCAGTGAGCAAGTGTAATTCGAAATTAAAAACACAATATTATTTACATTAGTACCCCCCAAAATAAAATACTTAGGTACAAATCCAACAAAATATGCACAAGATCTATGAGGATAACTAGGAAACTGGTAAATAATGGGACAGGATCAAACATTTATCCTTCCTTTTCAGTATAAATGTAACTTAAGATAACCGGAAGTCAGTAAGAATTCTTTATGGCTGTAAAATTTGCAACTAATAAAGAAGGAATAACAGAATTAAATGTTATTATTATACTGCTTTTAATGAACTAATAATATAATTAGTATAATTCTCTCTCCCTTCTTGAGTAAGTTTGGGTTTCTGTTACTTACTATGTGCTATTCAGTTTGATGGATGATATACAAATGCTTTTTTTAGGGATCATCGTGGGTGTCTGGCAACATTTATTTTTTTTAACACAAGTCTCTGTAATAGGAGAGCCCAGTCATCCATACAAAACCTGGCTTAGGCTCAAAAAGACATTTTTGATAAATTGCCATTACACCATTAAATACACTATTAAGAACACTGTGGAAATCAGTGAAAGGGAACTTATAGTCTTGGTAGCTGTATAAAAGAGAAAATAGAAAAAAAATTAGACTGAAACGAAGTCTAAACTTTAACATAGAATGGTAATATTCTATACTCTATTTTGGAAAACAGTCACCCAGATGTCACTTGAATGTTTGATTATGGAATACCCAGTACTTTTTAAGGTTTTTAGCCCATAGAAAAAAAGGAAATAAAATATCTAAAGGCAGTTCTATGTTCCTCATACTTTTCTACCCTTGAGTTTTATCTTTCTTTAGTGATGTGTTTTCCATATATTTTATCCCTCTGTTTACATATTTTTGAGTATTTCACTCCATATTATGGCTCTTAGAATAGAACATAATGCTCCAAGTGTAATCTGATCAGTGATTTTTTGGGGGGACTATTACATGGTTTCAAGCATCTTACATAGAGTTTTCTAGTGTTGGTATCTGGTCACAGAAATACAAGATCTGGGCAGGCATGGGAAATGCGATCATGCAGTTCTATTAAACCAGAAATACAAAGCTACTAAATTTTGGCTATTTTTTCTATTAGATTAATTTTTTATTGCATATGTTAAATTTGTCAAATGCTTGGTAAATATTTTCCCCAAATTACGATTTAATCTTTGACTTGGTTTGTGATATAGTTTACCTAATGTTAAAATTGCTTGTAGGTAAGGAGTCATGGTGCTTTTTCATTTTTTAGCTTCCAAATTTCCAACCCTGATTAAGAAGAGCAGCCCAGCCCCTGGATTATGCGTTTATTCTCCTAAATCTTCCTTAATATTTTATTATTTTACTTTTATATTTTTAAAGAAAAATTCTTATAAGCCTAAAATTTATTTTGTTTATGGTATTTAAAAAAAGGTCCAAATATATATCCTGTTTCATGAATAGCAGCTTGAACCAGAATTGTTTAATTATTTTTTTTGCTTTTGAATTGAGATAATAACTTTTTCATATGCTAAATTTGCATATACACTGGGTTTTATTTCTGGACTCTATGTTTGCTTATATATTTTTCTTCTCCTATGTTAATTCCAGAATATTTCTGTTGTGTGAAATTACAGTATATGTTAAGCAATGTCCCCTTCTCAAAATAATTGCCTTAATTATTATCAGAGAACTAAGTTTTCCCATACTTAAGATAATTTTTAAAATTTAAAAACCAGGTTAGAATTTTACTTGGGATTATGATAAACTTATAAATTAATTTTGGGAATATTGACATTTTTATGATATTCAGTACTCTTATTTAAGAAAAAGAAATGCTCTTTCATTTATAGAAATCATTTTATATCCCTCACTAAAATTCCATGGTTTTCTTCTATGAATTCTATGGTTTACTTGTTCATTCTTGAGCATTTTATAACTTTTATTGCTATCGTGAACTGAACATTTCCTATTCTGTTTTTTTAAATCCGTTTTAGTGGTATATTTTTTACAAACTTATATTTCAAAGTTTTCTCATTAATAATAAATATATAACATAAGACAATTATATATATATATTACATGGCTTAAGACAACAAAAATTTACTATTTTGGAGTTCTGGAGAGCAGAAATCTGAAATCTATTTTGCTAGTCTAAAATCAATAGGTTGGCAGCACTGTGTTCTTTCTGGAGGATCTAGGATGAAAACCCATTTCCTTGCCTTTTCTAGTATTTGGAAACTACCCTACTCCTTGGCCTGCGGCATCCCATCACTCTCACTTCTTCCGTTGTCCCATCTTGTCTGACTCTGACTTTCCTGCCTCACTCTTATGAGGACATTTGTGACTACATTGGGCTCACCAGTTAATCCAGGATAATTTCCTAATTTCAATGTCCATTACCTTAATCACATCTGGAGAGTCCTTCCTGGATGTAAGGTAGCACATTCACAGATTCCGGGAATTAGGAGGAGGACATCTGTGGGAGGCCATTTTTCAGCCTACCACATGCCTGTGTACATTACTCTCAGGGCTCACCTTTTTGAACTCAGTCACTACTGTTAGCTCAGGCTCAGGTACACCAGACAGGTGTCTGAGTGCTGGGATCCTCCCCCTGGACCAAGTTTAGCATCTGACCAGTGCCTCTGTTACAGGAATGGATGAGCACAAGAGAACATTGCTCACAGAGGGGTCAGAAGGCCTTGATCTGGTTCTATTCATCAAGTTCTCTCCTTGACCTTATGGTGCCTGATTAATTGAGTCTCTCCAGCTTGTGCTCATCTGGTTTTCACACAATTCTTTTTTCTAGGGCCAGCCAGCACTCCGGTCCCCTTGGCTAGGCTCCCACTTAGTTGGAACAAGCCCTTCTTCCCTTTCCCTTCCTCCATACTGCCTGGCTTCAGAGCACTCCACATCCCTTATTTCCAGGATGAATTTCTGGCTGTGTTCCTACAAGCTCTCTTGTTCTATAAAGTGTAAATAGGGGAGCCCTGTTCATTGTCACAGGTTTGCTTTGTCTCCCTGAATTGAAATGTGCCCAAAAGACATCCTTTCTTTGCTTTTTCCAGGCCGTGAGCATCTCCGCCCAGCTCTAAATGTTCTACAAGCCCCAGGAGACCCTCTACTACTTTTAGAGTCCACAGGTCCTAAGATCTGAGGCTCAGTCAGGGCACTGTGGCATTCATACCATAGCTGGACCACCAGAGGTGGACGCCCTGAGAGCAGGTGTACAAGAATCCCAAACATGAAGTTGGGGTAGTTGAACTGGCAAGATGCTCTGGGCCCATGGGTGGTGCAGCCCTTTCCTTGGCGTCTTCCTGCTATAAATCTTCTTAGACAATCTTCTGGGATGTAACCTGTGGTGAATGGGGCCTATTTAGGTCCTTTTTTCTAGTTGTCTCAGTTCCCACCCCTCCTCAGCAGAAAGCCAGTTCTTGTCTTGTGGTTCTCCTGCCACAATGAAATTCAAGGCTGAATTAGAGGAGTTGGAATTTCCCTTTAAATTAGAACTTCAAATATTTAGTAACATAAAGTTGTCTTTTCCAAGCAAGGCCTGCTTGATTGCTTAGAAGCATGATGCTCTGTTCTTTAACAGATCCTACTTCCTCACCCGTATGCAAATAAGAATGATTATTTATTCTCTACCACTTCCACATATGCTTAAGTCCGTTTTTCATTTTAGTTTTTTAAAATTTGCTCAAGCATTACAGAATCACTGACTGAATATAAAGAGAGAAAATATTCACCGATGATATCACTGCCATCCCTGACAAATTAAACTATTTTTATTTGTTCCCTTTTCCCTTCCAGTTTTTGTCCCCATGAACATATAATTCAAATAGTCATAATCATACTGTAGCTCTCATTTTGTGTTCTACATTTTCCACTTAGTATTAATTAAAAGCATTTTTTTCATGTTGCTGCAAAGTCATCGTAATTATCATTTTTAATGACTATAGGAGTTCATCAAGAGGGAAGTAGATTACTTAACCTTTGCTCTGTTGTGGGGCCTTTTGTGACCATTTTAGAATTCTGTTTCTCCTCTCGGGGTTGCCTTGATGTCATGTCTCTCTTCTGTCCTCTGGGCAAGGGAGGGGAGGCAAGCCAGGGGATGGGGAATGGGGAGAAAAGAAAAATAGCACCAGGAGAAGCAAGCAGAGGATGTTGAACGACACACATTCACTCCTAAAGATGAGAGCTGTAAGGGAACAGGCCTTTACCTGTTAAGTTCCTTCACTAATGGATATTTTTGAGAATGAGCTCTCCACTTACATTTTGGAATGACTTTCAGTGCCTAGAGAAAAGATGGCTATAGGGAACTGATTGAGAAAACAAACCTAACAAATGTTAACGTTATCTTAAGTTTTGCAAGCTCTAAGCCTACAAAATGCTCCATAAGAGAAGGGTCCCTTGACAAAAAATCCTACCAACACTGGACAAGTATTCCCTTTTCTCCACATCCATGTTCACATTTGCTATCTATTGTCTTTTTTATAATGACCGTTCTAACAGGTCTTAGGTGATATCTCACTGTGGTTTTAATTTTCATTTCCCTAATGACTAGTGATATTGAGCATCTTTTTTTGTATCTTTTGAAGAAATGTCAATTTAGGTTCTTTGCACATTTTAAAATTGTTTTTTGTTTTTGTTTTTGTTGGTTTTATTTTTTGTGCGTGTTTGTGTGTGTGTGTGTGTGTGTGTGTGTATGTGTGCTTTGTGTTTTTTTTTTGCTTTTGATTGAGTTCTTTTTGTATCTTGAATATTAACCCCTTATCAGAGAAATGGTTTGCAAATATTTTTTCCCACTCCATAGGATGTCTTTTCACTTTGTTGATGGCTTATTTTTCTGTGCAGAAAGTGTTTAGTTTGTTTAGTTTATTTTGATTTTGTGGCTCGTGCATTAGGTGTCATATAAAAAATTCATTACCAAGATCCATGTTAAGGAGCTTTATTCCTATGTTTTCTTCTAGGAGTTCCATGATTTCAGGTCCTACATTAAGTCTTTAATCCTTTTTGAGTTAATTTTTATGAGTGGTATAAGATATGGATCTAGTTTCATTCTTTCACATGTGAATATATGATTATTCCAACACCATTTATTGAAAGGACTGCCTTTTCTTCATTGGCTATTCCTGGCTTCCTTGTGAAATATTATTTGACCATATATGCTTGGATTTATTTCTGGGCTCTTGATTCTATTCCATTGGTCTTTCTGCCTGCTTTTATGCCAGTACTGTACTATTTTGATGACTATAGCTTTATAATATAGCTTGAAATCAGAAAATGTGATGCCTCTTCTCAGGATATCTTTGGCTATTTGGAGTCTTTTGTGGTTCCATACAAATTTTGAGAGTGTTCTTTCTACTTCTATAAAAAAAAAAATGCTACTTGAGTATAGGAGGGGTTTGCATTGAATCTATAGCTGGTTTTTGGTAGTACTGACATTTTAACAATATTAATTCTTTTACTCCATGAACAGGATATTTTTATACTTATTTATATATTTTTCAATTTCTTTCATCACTACGTTGTTGAAAAATAGGTCTTTTACCTCCTTGGTTAAGTATATTCCCAAATATTTTATTGTTTTTGATGCCATTGCAAGTGGTATTGTTATTTCTTCAGAAAATTCATTGTTAGTATATAGAAACACTATTGCTTTTTGAATGTTAATTTTGTATATGTTTGTATATTTTGTAATTCTGTATATGTCTTTTAGGTTCACTTGATGTATAGTGTTGTTTAAGTACACTGTTTCCTTATTGAGTCTCTGTCTGAATGATCTACCTATTGTTGAGAGTGGGTATAAAAAACTCAAACTATTAGTGTATTATTGTTTATTTTTACTATTAACTCTGTTAGTTTTTGCTTATATATTTAGGTGCTCTAATGTTGGGTGCATAAATATTTATAATTATTTTATCTTCTTGATCTATTGGACTCTTGATCATTATATATAACCTTCTTTGTCTCTTCTTACCATTTTTAGTTTAAACTCTATTTTGTCTAAGCATAGCTACCATGCTTTTTTTGTGGTCGTCATTACCATTTGCTTGAAATCTGTTTTTCCATTCTTTCACTCTTAGTGTATGTGAACTTTAGCCTCTTTAAGGCTAAAGTTAGTCTCTTTTTGGATTGTTAGATCTTTTTTTTTTTTAGCTAGTCGGACATTCCATCTTTGAATTAAATAATTCAAACCATTTACATTTAAAATACTCTTGCCATTTTAATTGTTTTCTGGCTGTTTCATATTTTTCTGTTTGTTTTTATCCTGCTGTCTTTTTTTTGTGTGTGTGTGTTTAGATGTTTTTTGGTGTCAGTATATTTTGACTTCTTAGCATGTTATTTTGTATAATTAATACAGGGTTTTCCCTTGTGGTTAGCATAAGGCTTACATAAAATATCTTAAACTTAGAGTTTTTTTTCAAACTGATAATAACTTTATGTGAATTCATAAACTTTACACTTTTATTTCTCCTCTGCCTCACATTTTAGGTTATTGCTGTAAGAATTTAGATGTTTTTACACTGTTTAACTAATAACATTATTATAGCCGTTACTTTTATCACTGTTATTTTTAAAACTTTTGAACTAGAGTTGTAAGTGAATCATGCACCACTATTACCATACTGCAGACTCTATGACTACATATTTACTATTACTGGTGTGATTTACCCTTCCTTTTTATGTTATTATGATGTGAATGAACATTATTTACTTCCACTCAAAGAGTTTCCTTAGCCTTTTTTGTAAGGCAGAGATGGTGGTAATGAAGTCCCTCAGCTTTTCTTTGTTTAGGAAAATTTATCCCTCTTTCATTTCTGAAGAGAGCTTCACAAGGTATAGAATTCTTGGTTGAATATTTTCTTTCAATATTTTGATTATGTTATCACTTTCTCTCCTATAATGAAAAGTTCTGTTGAGAAATCTGCTGAAAATCTTATCAGGTTACTTATATGTAATTTCTCTTTTCTCATGCTGCTCTTAAAATTATTTTTTTTTCATTTTTTTCCAAAAATTCTAAATTTCTAAAAATTCTTAAAAAATTCAGTTTTTAAAAAATGTTTTACATTAACTAATTCATGTTATTCTCACAACAAACATATGAACTATCCTAATTTTACAAATGAGGAATTAACTGACATATAGAACAGTTTTCTCCTTTTGAAAACTGGGTTTCCCTTTTCAAATTACCACCTGTCATCCAGGTGTATCTTTAAGATAGCAAAGAGTGTTTCTAAAATCAGCATAGTATGTGTATATCCTTTCTGTTCTCTGCAATCATGGATTACTCTGCACTTTTAATTTTTCCTAGCACTTTTTTTTATCACGCCTTATCTAACTTGTGCCAACATTTTCTGATATTCTTAACATTTTGTAATATTCCTTTCACTTATTCTATTTATGGAATTTCTTGTTTGTATAGCTTGTTTCCTTTTATAACTAAAACACATCTGTGAACATATTGTACCTTTACACTGGTTTCTCTAATTTGATTTCTTTTCTTTTCTTATAATGAATTGCATGATAAAAAATTTAGTACATTCTACCATGTCAAACCATATTTTTTAAAAAAGCTTTTGCTACATTATTATTTATATATTTTGAATATAAATGAGATAAATGTTGACAATGCCCACAATTATATACTGCCTTTCTTTCTGGAAGCTCCTAGGATTTTCTCTCCATGCCAGGTATATCAATATTTCAATAAGATGTGATTAGCTGTGGGTTATTTTTTGTTTATTGTATAGGGCTTTCAGTAAGCTCATTCAATCAGGAAACTTCAGTCCTTCAGACTTGGGAAAACTGTCTTTTCCGAGTAATACTATCACCACCCCATCTCTTTTGTTCTCTTTTTCTGAAACTTTTATTAGTCAAATGCTCGCTATCTTGAATAAATTCTTTTATTTCTGTCTTTTTTTTTCTTTCTCTTGCCTTTGTTATGCTTCCCAGTAGTTTGGAAACTCTGGTTTATGTTTCCTTTCGAATATAGACTGGGGGAAAAGTCGCTTGTCTAGTTAGTGGTGGGGAGGTAACTGGGTGTTTAAATGATCCTTACACAGGTACATAAGTACCTGTACAGGTGCTTATGTGATACATAAGTACAACTACATAAGTGACACATAAGTCTCACTTTCAGTTACTCTATTTCACTTCATATAGCTAGATTTCTGGCATATTTGAGAGGGCTCTCCAGGGTGAATCATCTGGCAGCTCATTCAATTCTTCCTTTAGGGACACTGAAGTATGCCTTTCCATTTTTTTTTCTGATGAATTGTTTATAATCATTCAATCAACTTTCCTTCATTATATATTGTGTTTTAGATTTACAACTGTTTCCTCATTTTGTTGATGATGGGATTAATATTCTTATTTCTCAGTTTCTTTGAAAGTTTTGACTGATTTTTAAATCAAGATTGTCAAAATTAATAAAGATGCACCACTTTCAGTAGAACATTTTATTTTCTCTTTTTTATCCTCAGACTTCTTACATGCTATTCTTTCTTCAGGAAAAGACTTATCTTAAAGTGCCCTTTGTTTTTCTGTCAAAGCAAGGATCACTCTCAATGGTTATCATCTAGATGCTTGTCTGAACACAAGCTTGTAGACCCCATTAGAACAAAATCATGCTATGTTTATGGTTGTCTCCACTAGCAGAGTGTCACTCAATAATAATAAATATATGCTGAAAGGATAAATGTGGTGTTTGGTTTTTTGTTTTTGTTTGTTTGTTTGTTTGTTTTGTTTTTGTGACCCTCTCCTGCATCCCTACATGGACCCGTGGAAGTGGAGAGGAGCAAGGTTAATGATTCTGGGCAGACTTTCTGTCACGTCTTGGATTCACACTCCAGAAAGATAGCATAAGAGCCAATTAACCATGCCATCTATGCATATGGCTGTCACCATATGGCTCAGCAGAAAGTCACCAGACACAAACACACCATCATTTCTTCCTGGAATTACAGCAGTGTTCATGCATCTGTTATTGCTCATGTATTAAATTATTGTTTATTACTATTTTGTAGAATGCCGTAATTAACCCTCTAGAAGATCCTCACATATATTACGTATTTTCGAAATTGTATCTATTTTCATTAATGTTTTTTGTTTTTTTAAATGCTCCCTGCTTCCTCAGAAACTTTTTTCCCCCTTACCCACCTTTCTGGAATATTTATCCAATCTTGTGTAAGAATTCTTCATTTCCTTCAATAAATCAGAGGATAGAGCTATTTCTTAAATGTTTTCCCCTTTTTACCTAGTCAGGACAGCCTCCATCTCTAATATTTGGAATAGAAAATAGCCTTAGCAGGAAGATAAATATAATACATCTTCTAGTTTCCAGGAATTGTCCCACCTGTGCCCATATGAGACTTGCTGACTGTGACTATCCACAGGGGATATATGGTCATGTGGGTTTTAAGGTGTTAAGCCTTTCAGGCTTTCTCTCCCTGTATCCTCACCCTTTCTTAAAGTATTAATGAATATATGTCTATGTTGCAAGTCTTGAGCTCATCAACAAATACACTAGCATGTACACCCTGCAGATCTGTACCAGCAAATTTGAAAAATCCTCTCTCACCTCTAACAGTCTTACTTGGTTGTGCCTACTCACCAGGGCATTCTAGCAGGTCACCTTTTCCTTTTACGAAATAAGGCTCTCAAAGCTGTAAAAGCACTCACCTTGCCACCTCTCTCATTTGAACTCGAACAGCTTTAAATTATCTGATTATTTTCACCCTTTGAAAGCTGAGTCTGAAAAATAGAAGGATTTACAATGGCTGTCTGTTGCTATTTCTTTGTCCTGTACCATTAAAAATGAGGCTGTAACTCACAAGGATGCATGGATTTCCCCTTTGGCACATTCATTCACTACAAGTCATCACTGAGTGAGGGTATGGACAGGTGATCTCCTCAACAATTTTCAACCTGCTGTTAGAGGGCTCACAAGTTGGCTTCTAAATAGACCCAGAGATGATTAAAGATTTATTCTTTATAGCATTTTTTTTCTCATTTATCCTAGCCGAACTAAAAATGAGTTGACAGAAAGAAAAAAGCTGGATTCAAAAAATAAACAAGTCGTCTGTGTGTGTGTGTGTGTGCATATAAGGAAAGCACTCTCTTTGGTCTAAACGATAATCCCTTTGTTATCTAAAGAATGCAAAGAATGTATTTATTTATTCTCACACATTCTACAAATGAGAGACTGGATCAAGAAGGAGAATAAACTGTCTGCATCTTGTATACCACCTTTAGATTAGGACACTGGTATTTGTCCTTCCTTTTTAGGGCCTTTGCCCTTCATGGCCATTAGCCAAACTGATGCTGATGCATCAAAAGGAAGCAAAGAAGTCCCAAGTGCCACCTTCTTTGCTTTGAGCCAATCGTCAAGTAGAACAGGGTTACAAAGGAAAAAAATATCTTCCTGACCCCTACAGTGTTGAGCTTATTTCTGAACCGTGAGATTTGATTACTCTGATTTCTCCAAGTAGAATCACCTATAGAGTTTGTCAAAAAAAAGAGTTGATTATATGAAACAAGATGGGATGGGGAAGGAGACAAACCATAAGAGACTTCTAATCTCATAAAACAAACTGAGGGTTACTGGGGGGTGGGAGGGTAGGGATAGGNTAATTTCACAAGGCAATTCTTTGCTGGGTGGTATAGAACTATTTTCTTTTCTCTAACCACTCTGCTTGCTGTTGCCTGTGTTGACTTCCTTTGGTCTTACAGGATTGATCTTTCTTTATAAGCTTGCTTTTCTAAGCATTATCTTGGAGGCCAGATTAGAAAGTGTGTATGTATAAGAAATGTGGACCAACATTTTGGACAACAAACTTTATATTTCTTGTCTTATTATCAGCAATATTATGTTGGGGATAGGAGAAATAGGTCTTGAAAAGATATTCTCTTCTTTCCCATGAAAATTATGTATATAAATGGCTTTTAAAACTGTAAAGGATAATACAAATAATCTGGACTCACTGGAATATGATTGATGACTCTTAAGTGTTAGTGTCTCCAATCAGTGTTAATTATAATTGATATCAAATGTACAATTTTCCTTAACGGAGTGATTTGGAAATGCATATTGGGGTTCTAACAATCTCATTATATTGTTAAACTCTTTCACCAAGAAAGGTATTTACAGGCCATACAAAAATTCTTTCACAACCATCCTATCCAAGTGTTTATCTAGTTTCTCTCTGAATTCTTCCTAAGAGAGAAAGCCTATTACTTTTTTGAGACAACCAGCAATATTATTGATACATTATCAGTCATTATTAGGTTCTTTCATTCATTAAGCCAAGTCTGCTTCGCTTTCACTTATTATTCCTGCTTCAAACCCTATGAAATTGTAAGTAACAAACTTCTCACACAATATGCTATTATATGCTCAGGACTGGATCAACTATTTTTCATATTATATTTGCTTAGCATATTACAACTTACATAATACGTTAATGTAAATGATTTAATTTGACCTGCTCAACAAATTTAGGAAGGGGATGGTATTCGTATAAGCAGTTTTATAGGTAAGGAAACTGGACCTTAAAGGAAAAAAATGACTAGCCCCAAACTGTCCAACTCTCATCAAGCAAAAAGTGTTCAAACTTAATCTCTCTGACTCCCACTTCTGGAGCTCTGTTTAGTCTGTAACACTGAAGAGTTTCTGGTTTCTTCACTAGTTTTGTCCGGGGTGATATCTACCACTTTCACTTTCTAATTACATAGCTTACAAAGTCATTTAGGTGAGTGGTGTCTCGTGTAGAATTTAGTGAGTTGATCACTACTGTGCCTGAATTGAGAATGACATTGTTAGCCATTCCAAGGTCACATTGCCTTCCTTAGACTCCCTTTACATTGTTGACTCATGCTGAAGCTATAATTAACTTAGAGCTTGCTGTCATGAGATCACTAATAATTCATGACTCCCTTTTGCTGAAAATGTACAATTAATTTTGAAATATAAACTGTCTCCACATAGTTTTCATTTATTCTCCCAATATTTCTAGATTTTTTTTTTTTGAAAGCTGGGTTCTGGTTTGAGTTTATGGTACAACTGAAATAACAAGCTTTTTGTTTGGCATCTAACAGAGCATTTTCCAGTGGATTACAAATTTATCTCCCCTTCTCATATTTAGTGTTCATTCTCAACCAGAGCTCAGTGAGCAAGGACAAATGATATATTTTATTTTATCAAAAGCTTTCAGTACCTTATGTCGAAAAAAAATTTGGAAATTTTAGTTACTGTAAGTACCCAGTGATAGAGATGTATTTGGTTAGCAGTGGCTTCTATCTATTCTGCTTATACCCAGAATGGCCCTATAGATAAAATAAATAAATGAGATAGCTATGAACAAATATAAATTATAATTAAGCCTGCATCAAGTTATAGTATATAAAAATAAATGTCTTATACTCAAGAGAATTTATTATCAGATTCGCATCTTGAAAGGCAACCTAAAGTATTTGGAAGGAGCTCAGTACTTGGCTTCAAAGCTAATAAGTAATATGAGATAGCTATGGTAAAAAAAAACAAACATGTTTTTCATTAACTGGACTAGTTTTTATGCTATCTTTTTTGTTTAATTTTTTCTCCTATTTCTTATTAAAATTATTTTTCAAAAATCAAGTTTTAGCCCTGCTAAGGGAGATCGGCTAGGGGAAATATGGGTCGAGTTGGATGAGCACACTTCAAGGTTGGGCCTAGGACAGATTGTGAGAAAAGAAATGAGCAAGTAATAGGGGAACCGAAAATCAAGGGAGAGTTGAGGCCATTTGGTCAATGATCTCTTTCCGCTTGAAAAATCCCCTCTCAGAAAATTTTTTGAAAACCTAGGAAGGCATTGGTTTAGCTTCATGAAAGAAGGGCATTTTCTATGTGAAATTAAATCACAGAGATACATCTTTGAGGAATTAGTGTCATTCTTGAATCATAGCTGCGATTTAGAAATTTTTACCATTTTATGTATTTTATTTTTTTTAAAGATTTTATTTATTTATTTGTCAGAGAGAGAGAGCACGCACAAGCAGGGGGAAAAGCGAAGTAGAAACAGGTTCCTCTCCGAGGAAGGAGCCCAATGTGGGACTTGATTCCAGGATCATGACTTGAGCTGAAGGCAGATATTTAACTGACTCAGCCATCCATGCATCCCAATTTTTTTAACCCATTTTATAGTTCCTTAGTCTCATTTTATAGTTCCTTAGTTTGATTTCCTAGGGCTAGTATCATGAACCCCTAATAATAATGGATTCTGAGCCTAATTTTCCTTCTGAGCAGTGGTCATCACTTGCTACTTTGATTTTAGTGTCAAGGGTCTTCATGTGGGTGCGTCTTCTCTAAGTAGAAAGGTAAACTCTGAAGTGTGCAGATTTCTTCTCCTTTTATTAACCTCTCTTTAAAAGCTCAATGAGTAGGCAGCACACAACAGGAGCAAAGTATTCTGTGTAAAGTGTGAATCCTAAATAAGGGATTAACCCTGACAAATATTGACTGGGGTTGTGCACAAGTTTTGGCAACACCCAAAAGTTTGTTGATCAGTAAGACTCCCCTAATGGTTTCACTAATTATCAGAGTGGGAAGGTTCTCTACGGCAGCAAGGAACACTGACTGGGCATATGGAATACATCAAGATGTTTGAAAGCAGCCTTTGCCCAAAATTCAGAAAATGCTGTCAAATAAGTGGCCAGTGCTTTTACTTCACCACCCCAGAGTGACAGGTAGGTTCTAGTCTAGCACCAGATGCACAGTGATATCTCCATTATATTTCTTGCAACAATTAACGTCCCAAAGGAAAACTTGACGTATCAACCGTGTGATGAATCATCCTATACCTGAAATGTCATATCTCTCCAGAAAAGCTAAATACCATTTAATTCTCTACTGGACCATTCATCAATTCTTAGTCATTGTCATTGAGAGATTAGGCTCTACAGAAGAGAAGATGTGAAATCATTTAAAAACATATAAAGTAACTTCTATATCAGCAAAACTATTGTTATAAAGAAGATCATTCAGCTGGAACAGTCAGTTTTCTTTAAAGGTTGTGTCATGAAACTCATGCAAATGTACATGTTGGATTGCTTACCCAGGCAAACTGTGATAGCTGATAACCTTATGAATTGGCATCTTTTTTGTTTGTTTGTTTGTTGATTTATTTTGTAGAATTTTCAGTAGTAACAATAGTTTATTTTCATACATTTAGCATATATGCATTTCTCCACCAAAGATTTTGCAGCCAGAACAAATTGTAATTTCAAAAATGAGGTGGTAAGCTTCAGAGTAACCATCCATTTGATCAAGCATGAAATTTAGATGTCATGACTTTTAACTCCTTACTTTTCTAAGTAAGTAAATCACCACAGCGTTTTGAAATGACTATTCAAACTTTTGGAAACCATGAGTAGAAAAACTAGAACTTAAAGAAAGTTCTCCTAATTATTCATGTGTAGATTTGAAACCCCAAGTGGAAATGTCAGATACTGTGGTGGCATTTATTAGCAAATTGGTTTAAGAGCATGGGCTTTGGAACCAGGCAGACTTGCTTTTGAATATTGCCCTTGCCACTTACTAGACAGATTATCTGGTAAGTTCCTTAAATACTCTAAGCCACATTTTCTTCACATCTATATATTTTATGGATATAGAAATAATAATAACCATCCTAGAGTGATATTTCAAGTCAGTCTCCTTTGAGACTGACTCAGTAGTGCTTAGCTTTAGTTCATTTCTTTCACTTTACTTCTTTTCCTATTCCCAAGGCAAATACATTTCATAAACAAACACAATTCACATCCTAAGTTAACAATACCTTTCAGAGATAAGTTTAATATTTATTTATTTACTCATTCAACAATTATTTAATGTTCATAAAGATTGTGATCTGAGATGGAAAAGAAAATAATTAGCTCTCAAAAAAAAGCCTCCAAATGCGGCACAGAAATTTTCCACCCTGACAACATACAGTATAAAGTCAGAGTTAAAACATTCCTAAATGCAAGTGAAGCTTGGCTTGGGTACTCACCAGCTGTGTAATCTCAAGTAATCATTCAGCTGCTCTGGATCTTAGGTGTGTTGACAGCAAGACTGTAACAGTGCCCACAAGGTTGTGAGTCCATAATCATTGTTATATGCAACTTGCAGGTAATAAGCACAAATGCTTACCATAAATACTTGTATACTTACTATACATACTTTACTATATATTACAAGTCTATTTACCATACAAAACAAGTGTACAAGTACTATAAAAGCATACTTGCTAGGTAATAGTTTATAAGCAATAAATGCTTACTATTAATAATGTTATTTACATGGGGATTACAGTGTGACTATGTGTGTGTAAGAGGGTGTGTATGAGTGTGTGATGTGTGTAGGTAGATTATCCCAGCCATCTGAATGCTGAGAATGGCATCTTTTGCAATTTACTTCACAGTATATAGGTAACCTCAAAACATCCCAGAGAAAGCATACCTTAGTAAGCAGTAGCACAAGATCAGAAGTAGATATAAGCGGTAGGAGAGATGTATAGAGAAAAGAGTCATAATCAGGACTGGGGAATAGGGGTGGAATGTACTGTTTGACAAAAAATAAATAAAAGTAAATAAACAAAAAATTGTATTTGAAAATAGGATTTATTTAAATTTTTTAATTAATTTAAACTGTGTAGAGGTAGGCATATGCCACTTGTCATTCATTTGGCTATTCTCTCATTGAACAGATATTTATCAAAGGCAAGACTATGGGGATGATGTCATATAAATGGCAGACGTGGCTCCTGCTTTTATGAAGCATACAGTCTAGTGGGAGGGGTACTTCTTAGCTCTCACCCCTAAATCATACATTTCTCTCATCAGACCTTTTGCTCTATGTTCATATACTTTTCCAAGAAGAAAGAAAGGAAAAGAGAAATTTCTTATATATGTCTAGGAGTAACTTTTATGATTAGGTTGAATTTTCCTAAATTCAGTGTCTAATATTAATCATTAATTTTATGCTATTGAATACAATTTTATACATTTAAAATTAGAGAAATAGAAACATTCAAAATGAAATATATTACTCATAGTTAGTTTAATGCCCAAATGCAAACTTTTCTTTTGGCAGTGTTGATCAAAATGCTTTCATATTGTCTCGGAGAAAGGTCTATATGAAGATTTTACAAATGAATTTTAATATACCTTATTAGGAAGGTAACATAAGGATTTTCATGGATGTGAATTTACTTATGAAAAAAAGTATTTTGCATTAATAAAATGAGATATTAGCATAAATATACTCTTTCATAGGGCAATTACACAGTTGTAGTTTGTGGTTGTTGATATTTATGGAAGTCATTAATGTAAATATTGGGAGAGAAAAAATCATTCAAATAAGGCATTATAATGAGAATCATAACCAATATGTGCTGAAAAAAATTTGCTTCTGTAAGGTTTTATTGGAGTCAGGAATTTTGATTATCACAGTTGCCCAATTACAAAGTAAGTATAAATTTCAGAGAATAAAAAGTGTTTTATGCATATATATTTCCTTTTATTTCAAATATCCCCTTCCTTTTACACTCCCAAGATAGTGACAAAATCACAAGTCATGTTAAAAAATATCTTTACTACAGGAAAATTTAATCTCAGATTTTCAATGCACCTGTGTTTCATAAGGGAACCAAAGACTATTTTTGGGTTTTATGTCTGAAAACCTTTCTGTTGCATTTCCTAGTAAAAATTAAAAATATTTCCTTTAAATATATTCTAATTAAACTGCACTATCTGGTGCTATTTATCAATCCCATCATAAAAGCTTACACACACACACACACACACACACACACACACACACACAATTCATTTTTATCAATAAAAACAAGCACTTTGGAGTTAAATAGATTTAATTTCAAATTCCTGCTTCTTCAGGTACTACTGTTGTTACCTTGGGAAGATTACAAAATATGAGAGTTATTTTCCTCAATTTAAAATGAGTTTGTATTTAATAATATTATTTGATGTTTAAACCATCAGATGTATGATTTAAAAGCTTAGTTAAGTGCCTTGTACACAAAACAAGGTTAAGTAAATGGCAGTCATTAGCTCTTAAGTTTATTGTCACTAACATATTTATAGGTCTACAAGTCCATTTATCTACAAAAACTGTGAGTAAAGGAAAATTCTGCGTATACAGTATTCAGTCAACACGAGTTTCTTGTTCAATGCAGTGTGGTGTTTGGTTAGTAACAACTCTGATGAAGCTTACCATTCATTATCTTCAACTG
This sequence comes from Ailurus styani, assembly GCA_002007465.1. NCBI lineage: Eukaryota > Metazoa > Chordata > Mammalia > Carnivora > Ailuridae > Ailurus > Ailurus styani. The sequence goes on from LNAC01000429.1 coordinate 1,104,595, forward strand.
AAAAATGATCTGTGAACATGAAAAAGGAAGGGGAAATGCAAAACACCTAAAAACTAAGAAAACATAATACTATAATATGGGAAGGTAGAATTGGAAAAGGATACTTCACTGATAATAACATCAATGGAGTTTCATTAAGAATTGCAATCTATGCTTCGCCACATGCTTTGCTTGAGAGCAGTAAGTGGAATATTTCATTCCTTTTCAGTTTCCCATTTATCTTGGAGACCCAATGTCTGTCTGTACCTATCAAAAAACTGGACAGAGTCTCTTCTCTTGTTTTGGTACTAATATTGGAGGCAGAATACTGTTTTCATGGGCACCTCCTTTTTTTCTCATCACGCTTCTTTCTTTACCACTTCTGATAACAAAATGCCTAGAAAATAAATAGCAATGAATAGATAGAATTTGGGAAGATTATTTGGGTCACACAGCTATGCATGGCACTCCAGGATGATGGTTTATTTTCAACTAACAAAAACAGAAAATTAGTATAAATTAGTAATTTAAGCAAAACCCTCTCACTGCCAGTAATGCACATTTTGCTTAAAGTTATGGTCAAAATAACAGAACACAAAGAGAAGTGAGAAAAATCACAAGCATTAGAAAGAAGACAAATTTAAATTATGGACAGATAATAGGGTTATAAAATTAGAAAGTTCTACGGCAGCACAGTGGAATAGAACTTCCTACAATGACAGAAAGATCCAGCAAGTGCCTGTCCAAAACAGTAGCTATTAATCACATGTTGTTACTAAGCATTTGAAATGTGGCAAGTGTGACGAAGGGACTGAATATTTAATTTAATTTAATATTAATTAATTTAAATTTAAATTACCAAATGTGGCAAGTGGCTACTATATTGAACAGCACAGCTCACTTACAATTGGAGGGACTCACTTACAATTCCGAATTACGAGGAACATGAAACAAAATGGTAGATACAATATCAGCATTTTTTAAATGACTTTTTCCATACACTATCATTAAGCAATTGAAATTATAATTGGAAAATTCTTTCAATTCATTATTGCATTAAAGTATCCAAAACCTATCTATTATAAACTGAATAAAATGAATAATTTTCCTAGAACTATTACAAATTTAGAAACTTAGCTCAGCTGAGTTTTGAAGAGATTTGAATAAATGAAGAGAAATGTGTATCTGGATAAGAAGACTGGATATTGTAAAAATGTCAATTCCTGCTAAATTAATTTATGTGTTTAGGATAATGTTAGTCAAAAGTGCAATGGGATCTTTCTTGAACTTAATTGAATTATTTAAAGTTGATTTAGTGTAAACTTGTACCTTGTGCTACATCACGCCTTTCTTTTTCTTTTTTTTTCTTTTTAAGATTTTATCCATTTGTTTAACAGAGAGAAAGATCATAAGTAGGCAGAGAAGCAAGCAGAGAGAGAAGAGGAAGCAGGCTCCCTGCCGAGCAGAGAGCCCGATGTGGGGCTCCATCCCAGGACCCTGAGATCATGACCTGAGCTAAAGACAGAGGCTTTAACCCACTGAGCCACCCAGGTGCCCCCATCATGCCTTTCTCTACAGGAAGATAATAGGATTCCAAACTTTTGAATTCAGGCTTTGCCTTGTGACTGGATTTGGCCGATGAAGTACAGGAACAAGGGCATGCTAAGAGCCAGATGTGTGTCTTTTCCTTCAGCCCATGAATCTGCAATGCTCCAGAGTGAAAACATCCAGAACAGCCAACCCAGACAGACGTGACACATAAGCAAGAAGTAAAGCTTGGCTGGTAAGACTCTGAGATAAAGACATATCTACCAATATTTCCTTTATGTTTCATCCATGTAGCTCATATTAAAATGCCTTCTAAAACTAAAAAACCTTATACCAATCAGGTATTGGTATAAGATGCAAAAGACTGGTTATCGGAGCAGAAAGTGAACCTTAAGTAGACCACAGAATGAATAGAAAAGGAATATTTTATCAGGTACATAGTATTTAATATGAGGAATTTGGGAAAATATATCAATATATCAACACAAAAGAAAAGCTTTCAAAATAAGGCTACCAAAAAACACCTTAACTAAATAAAAATAAAATAGCTAAAATTAAGAAAAACATGAAAATGTTTCTTGTAAATAATAGGCTAGACTTGATTTCCTTTGTGTCTAGATAGATGGATAAATTAGATAAATAGGTGAATAATTTATTTCACTTATGTCAGTAAGAGAACACATTTTAAAAAAATTAGAAGGTAATATGAGCAAATAATTTGTAGAAATTAAGTATATAGAATTTATAATACTTTATTAATAATAAGAGTTATAAACAAGTATCTCTTTTCAATATTTCAAAAGGAGCAAGATTTTATTTTAAAGGTAATACTCAAGCTTGAAGATGGTTTATTGAAAGAAAATTAGATAAATAGGTGAATAATTTATTTCACTTATGTCAGTAAGAGAACACATTTTTAAAAAATTAGAAGGTAATATGAGCAAATAATTTGTAGAAATTAAGTATATAGAATTTATAATACTTTATTAATAATAAGAGTTATAAACAAGTATCTCTTTTCAATATTTCAAAAGGAGCAAGATTTTATTTTAAAGGTAATACTCAAGCTTGAAGATGGTTTATTGAAAGAAGCATTCCCATACAGTCATGGTAGAAGTGTGAATTGGTACAAACTTTCTGAAGAGAAATTTTTCGTTATATATTAAGAATTATAAATGTATTGATATTATCTGCAATACTAATTCCACTTCTAGAAATCTACCTCGAGAAAATACTCATAATGTAGAAAAAAATGTATATATAGGATTTTGACAGAATCTTTTTTACAGTAAAGAGTAAACAAGAAATAACTGAAACATATAATAACAGAGTGTGTATATGGTATCATCAACATTTCAGATAATATAAGTCATTTATTAAAACCAAGGTTTTAAAAAATTCTTAAAATCTTAGGAAATTGTTCGCCATGAAATATATGATGAAAAAAACTTTAATAATAATTTTCTATAATCTGAACTTGGGGAAAACATACATATATAGAGAAAGAAAAATCAAGTGGATTAAAAATATAAAAATTAAATATATATATAATTAAATATAAAATTAAAAATATAAAAATATAAAAATCCTAAATTAACATTTACTTGAAACTATTTGTCTTTCATAATCACAATTGCTTCCCAAATGTGAAATTGAATTTACGAGAAGAAACAGGATATTTAACAAGTATTTCAATAATAAGAGTGACATTAACTTATTTATTTATTAGAACAGGCAGAATAGTTCTTGTGCTAAAAGCCTGTTTTTTAGTACCTTTTGAATTTAAACTTTGATGAGTAAGTAAAATCTCTTTTACTGTAAAGCTTTAGGTGATTGTTTCTAAAATCGTCGTTCAAGCATTTAGTTACATTGAATAGTGTGTTTATCTTTGGGTTGTTTGTAATTATAATTATTGTAATGAAATTTGATCTGTACATTAGTATATTATACCTCTTTTGAGATTCTAATTAGAAATGGCCAAACCAACTAGAGACAGACAATAATAACCATTTATCCTTCTGGTTCTGAGTTGACTGAAAATGGATCTATAAAACTTCTGCAGGTTTTAGGTTTAGCATCTCAGGAAATTGTTGGTCTATAAAGGGAGTTGAATTATTTGTTTTTGTGGAATAATGGTTGAAGGATAACAAATATGAATATAGGTGGAAGATAGAACAGATTTTACAATGTGTGGCTTTATGGTTAAAGAATTTAAATGTAAAGTAGGAGAAGTCCAGCGAACGCACACCTGGCTTGAGCTTCCATCTTAAAGTTTGAGCTATTCCCTTAGGTCCCTTCTGGAGTGAGCCAAGCTGCTCCTGCTTGTAGATGCCTGCTACTGAGTGTGTGTTGTGGTGCCACTACAGAGGCCCGGCATTTTACCTGGAAACGCTATTTGACTTAGGAGACTGTGTTCTCCAGATTTTCCAGGTCAGTGGTTGTTCAAATGTTATTACATTAACTCAGAAAATAGAAACTTTGCCATTGACCCTAGAGAATTCATTAGCTGGGAGTTGAGCATGGATATTGGGGGGAAAGTTGAACTATGCACTTTTAGGTTTTTTTTGTAAGATCTTCCAGCAAGTTTTCTTTTTCTTAGCTTTAAAAATGAGATATCAGCAATTATTCCTAGATCATTTTTGTTCTGTATCTACTATCATTTCATCTATATAATAGCCAATGGTTCTATTTTACTGGAAAATACATTTTTGCCTAAGCTTTCAAAACGAGAACATATTTCTCCTAATTTCTTAATGGTTGCATAAAGGATTTCATTTTAACAAGATACTTCTGTTAGACTGGAGAGACAGACACTGACATCAGAAGCAAGAGACCTTACAACAGGGGAGAAAAAAGATAAGGCCAAAAGAGGAGATTGATTAACCAGCTATGATAACTGGCCTTCACAAAGGCAGCCAGACAATCTGGCACAAAATGGCAAACTTAGGTGTGGTTTAGCTGGTGGTGTTATCCACAAAGATGTAATAATATGGTTAAAAAAATGATATTTGACTTTAAACTCAATGGAGGGCATAAATGAATTTCCAGACCACCCATTCATTCAAAATAAGACCAGTGTTTAGGGTGGAGACAGTAGGATTTATCTCCCCAAAACAAAGAAATAGAAAGAGCTAGCCATGGGTTTGGTCATGTAGGTGCTGCTGCTCCAATGGCAAAAGGAAATTGGAGTATAGGCAAAGAAATGTACAATAGTTTAGAGTTAACCTGGCAGAAAGACCCTGAAGACCAAATGGTCAACCCCATAGACTTGCTGATGTCTGGGGTCCAGCCATACTGAGTACTCGGATTTAGTGAACAAAGATAATGCTAGACAATAGGACTTGATAGGATGAAGATAGTGAAAGACTATGTCATCATTGTTTTCAACTAAGGATGACAGGTCTAAGCCTACAAAGATAGAACTCTTGGAGGGAAGGCTTTGATGAATGTTAGTAATAAGAGGATGGAAAAAGGATAAGGAAGGGAAAGAATTTAACATTTGCCAAAGGTACTATAACTAGGTGCTTGAACTGTATTATAGTTCACTTAATATTAGAGAATGATGGATGTTATTATTTTATTATTACAATTGATGTGATGGGATTCAGAATGTTGGCTGGTGACACAAGTATTATTTGCAGCTCAGCATGTCATAGTGTTGAAATACATATTTGCATATGTATGCCCATATCATGATGCATCCACAGCCTGTTTGTATTAAAAGAGGCCAAATGTAAATATTCATAACATACCTTCACATACATGTTATTTGACTAAAAAGATTTGATGTAAAATTTATTGGAAAGTCTCTAGTGCTTTATGGAATTATAACAAGTAGATTACTGAACCATTTTGTATGACCACTCATGTAGATTCAGAGTATACTAGTCCGTATTACATGCCCTTTAGAGAATCAGAGAGACAACTTCTTTGTCTTCCAGGTAGGAGGCAAACTGGAAGAATGCACAGACTGCGCTATAAACCTGTCCCCTCAAAAGTGCAAAATGTATTCGTGGGATTAGGATTGAGCCTGTCGGTATGAAGAAAAAGATTAAAAGTTGAAGATCCTTGAAAAGAAGCCTAAAAATCTGAGTTACAGTAAAACTACGCTTGGCTCTTTGAAGGCATTAAGCTGCAGAAGAGTATGCTGGTAACAAGTGTGAAATGGGGACAACCAGAAGCACACAAGGAGATTAAAATGCCAGTTACAGGAACAAATGGCTTCAAAAGGGATTAAGTTAAGATATCAAGAGCAGAGGGATTTATGTAGCTCAGGTTGTTGGTGAAAGTTATGAAAGTTTTGTTCAGTAACTTGTGAGCCTGAATGTAATTTAGGCTGTTATGGGCAAATTGGATACCAATAATCACTGTTTGTTTGAGCTTTTATCTCAGATGTTAGTGGATGATTTCCAAATCCGTAAATACCAAGGAAGCTCTCAAGTTCCATTGCGTTGTTGGTCTGAGAAAAGGTTGGCAATTGGATGAGTTTCCTGTGGTTGCTACCTTTGTATGCTTAGTATTTACACAAAGATTTGCCAAAGACATTACCAGAAAAATTCAAATCAAATTGAAGCTATTGGGCCACAGAATAATTAGAGTCACTTCTTCATGTTATTAATATTTATGGAGTACTTACTGTATGCTAAGCACTGGAGTAATCTCTAGGCAACAATGGCCCATGCCCTTATTTTGCAGTCTAGTTTTATCAAATAGCCACACACCTAAATAGAAGTCTGCAACTATGGAGAGGACAAAGAAGAAGAGTGCTCCTTTATTCTCTAAGAAAATTATTTTCATTCTTGGATCATCTGAAGTGTGATTAGTGTTAACTAGGAGAAAAAAGACAGAAAGAAGTGTCCTATCAGGGGTCATAATGTGTGCAAAGTTTCCCTGAGGCTGCAGGGAATAAAATGAATTTGCAAAACTTGAAGAAGGAGTGAGTCAGAGACATCAAGAGGATAGAGGATTTGGTACAGAAAAAGGTCCAAGAAGTGGTAGACACCACATGATGCAGCGGATGACATATTTTTGAGTCACAGTGCTCAATGTAGGTGGCACCAGGTGATGTGATTATTTAAATTTGGATTTAAAGGAATTAAAATTAAATAGAATCAAGAATTTAGTTCCTCAGTTGAACTAGCCACATTTCATATGCTCAGTTGTCCTTTGTGGTTAGTGGTTACGAGACTGGAAAATTCAGAGAACATTTCCATTATTGCAGAGAGTTCGACTGGATAGAATTATGTTAGACTTAGCTTTATCCTAAAAGCAATGAGAAGTCACAGAGGAATTTTCTTCAGCATTGAGGTGTGGAATGATATGGCCAGAAGGCATATTTTGAGAAGAACCTGATGGTTGTAGAATGGAGACTAGTTTGCCTGGGGAAGACCAAATGCATTTAAGTAAGCGACTTCACAAAATCTAACAAAAATATTATAATACATGAAGATGAGAGATGTGAACGGAGTTGCATGATTTTTAGCAGCTAAGATGAACATGATTTAGAGATGGATTCAATTTGAGAATTGAATGAGTGGTTTTTTGGGGAGGGGTTACAAGGGTGGCTCAGTTGGTTAAGCATCCGACTCTTGATCTCAGCTCAGGTCTTGATCTCGGGGTCTTGATCTCAGGATGGTGAGTTCACGCTCCACGTTGGGCCCCATGCTGGGTGTAGGGCCTACTTAAAAAAAAAAAAAGTGGAAGAGATTTTTAGCTTCCAAAGTTTCTGGATGGTGGTTTCATTCATTGGCAGGAGGAACACAGGGAAAGGATCAGATCTGTAAAGGAAAGTGCTTTATTTGCAGTACCTGGACAATACAAGATGTCAAGAAGCAGCTGGATATAAACTTTCCTTTTCTTCCTCCCTTCCTTACCATCCACCCTCAACTTGTTCCTTTTAATAGACTATGCAGCTTAGAGGAAGGCCTTGAGATTTTGGTCACACTCCTTATAATAAGACCTGGACATTTAACTGACTGGAAAGGTAGCAGGTTCACATTTTGAGAGCTCGATGGGGCATTAGAGATCCCACAATGCACTTCCATGATTTTCTGGATGTAAAGACCAAATGCTGGAGAGTTTCCATCTTTTCTTGGTTAATGGTAGAGATAGTTCTCCTGCTTTTGCATACTATTTTTTCTTCTTAAACTATGTTACTTCCCCAGAGTGAGAAAAGTAAGTCTTTTCTGGTCTAAAACTTTTGCAGTAAGCAGTTGTATGAGAAATATCTATGGAATTGCCTAGCCCAAAGGCAGGCAGTGTAGAATTCTGCTGGATAATGAAAGAGAGAAAGATGCTGGCTAGGTTTCTTGGCACAATTTTAAAGCATAATTCTTCGACATTTCTTCATACTATGGCAATATATTTTGATGGTATCTGTGAGTTGCTCAGAGAATTTCAAAGTAGTTTTAAATTTCCTTAGCCACCAAAAGCTTGTCAAGGACTGCTGAACGACTATGAAAATGTGAAAACAAACACTCCTGGTGAATATAAAAAGCTTACTGATTTGGAACAGGTTTCAAAAGACAAAATACAGCATTTCTTGTTGAGATAATATACTCTGTTGTTTCATTCTGTTCATTCATTCTCTTGCTTTATTTATTTCCATCTGCCTAGATATGCCCTAAATTTCCATGGAGTCCTGATGTTTTGTTAGTGTGAGAATAAAATAAGATTCACTTACCTGGGGAGTTAATTAATTATAAATGTAGTTGAGGAATGTTAATCTTACATAAAATAATTTTTTACAAATATATTTTAAAGGAGAGAGATCTACACTTAATTTAAAACAAATATTTTTCACTTTTAGATATCTTGTTTTTTAAATTCCATATCTACATAGGAAACAGAATCTACATTGCACATTAAACAAAACAGAGTGTAATTCATTTTCTTTATATAAGTACCCAAAGCATTTGGGATTTGTTCTAAATAATCTGCTTAAAAATCTGGTGACATACAGAAACATTGCCACTCCTTTTTAAACAGTAGGTAGGTAAAATGTGGGCAAAGTAAGTTTGTAATATCTGATAAGAAATTAGTTGAGAAAATCTAGAACAAGAGTTAATGGTTCCTGTTGAACATTAGCCAGTTAAGTATAACTTTACAAATACATATCATTGCATCAGTATTGTAAGTATATGTATATATTTCACTTGTACTAAATATTATTCTATAGTCATAAATATTTTTTAACACTTAGGATACTGGAAATAAATGATCAGTGTTAATGTTAACATGATTAAACTTGAACTCTTTCAGTTGCTGACACACTATGGTTCATTCTAAAATATATTATCTATAACAAATATCAAAGCTAGAATTAATATTTGTTTTTTAAAAGTTTTTATTTACTTATTGGAGAGAGAGAGAGAGATAGAGAGAGAGAGCAGGAGCAGGGGAAGAGGCAGAAAGAGGGGTAGAGGGAGAGGGAGAAGCATATCCCCTGCTTAGCAGGGTGCTGCCACCAGGCTTGATCCCTGGACTTCAGGATCATGAATGATCTGAAGGTAGACAGATGCTTAACCAACTGAGCCACCCAGGTGCCCCCATATTTCTGTTTTAATGACCACATTAAAAGATAACATTAAATTTTCAGAAATTAAACTTAGGAAATGCTGAGATATATAATTGCAATCTTACCAAGACAGGTAAATATAAAAGTGATTGTTCTTATTTCTAATTTAAACCCAATATTACTTTTAACAGGCAGATATTACAGATGACAAAGAGAGAGAGAGAGAGAGAGTTCAGTTATTGAAGTGTAGGGTAATAAATACTCTGTCCTGTTACTTTCATTATATATTTTTTCAATTTTGAATGAGGAAAAATGTAGTCATGGAAGTCACTATTATATCAATTTTATACAGACTTGACCTTGACCAAAGAAACATGCTTTGAAAAGTAGAAATGTTCCCAGCTAAGTAATATACATTAGTCATTAACATGAACTCAATTTTCAGATAAATAATAAATCTCTTCTGATTTTATAGCTGGGAGTTAATCCAGTAGAGTGGTTATCATCAACTCCAAGCCTTTTAGGGTTTTTAATTGTTCTATTCAAATGAAAAGCTTTATGCCAGCTTTTGTTACCACCCAATTAATTTTCAAAACCAATTAAGATAAAATCATACATAATAATCTCCTACTTATTACTAAGTGTATAAAATTTGCCTCCATCACTTAGTTCTTTTGACCCACCATTGACAATTCCTGATTAGTGGAACTCTAGTCCTCTGCCTCTGCTTTTTAACATTAACGGACATTTGAAAAAAGACACTTACTCCAATTTGTTAATTCAAATCGACATTGCACATTTCCTATAATTTGAATAGATCCACATTGTTTGTCTTTGAATACTTGACTTCACATTACCTGGCTTTTTAACATCGCTTCTGCTTGAGAACAACATGGTACTAACACAATGTGATGTGATTAATCTGGCTATTGACTGGTGACCATTCTAGTTCATATAAATCTTCTGAGAATAAAAACCTAAATATTAGAAGTAACCTTTTATTTAAGTTTGTAAACTCAAGTTTATAAATTATATTTCTGATTAGTTTTGATTTGGACAGTTAACTATCATATTTCTCAAATTCGGGATACTATTTTATACATTTGTTTAACACCCATTCAAGTAATTTTATTGTAAAGCATTAGAAAAAAGTTCCAAACTCATTTGATTTTTGTATTCTTTCCATAAACATAATTTAACATTGTATAAATTTAAATGTATTGCAACAGTATTGTAAAATTTTGTTCTAAATATTTTTGCCATCTGGTTTTTAAAATAATTAGTCAAGTTAATGTCAGGGAATTGACAGTGTTCAAATGCATTTTTATACTTCATCTATATAAATGAATTCAGTTAATGTATTTTGAAGGAATATATATTTTAAAGACGTAAAAAAAATAATGAATTGGTATTCATGCCCAACTCTAGGGTAAGCCATAAATGTTATCAGCTCTCTTAATTTATCTGCATAAACATCTGAAATGGCAATGAATTAATTCATTTTTGTGTCCATCTTTATAATGCTTCATTAATGGGATATTTCTAAATTCTCATTAGATGAGCATATAAGATATCTCATGTATTTAATGTACTTTTTCTAATTAGAGTAATTGTCTACTAAGGCAGTGTTTTCCAACCATGATTTTAAAAGGGAGTGGAGGAATTTCTGTAATTTTGTGAAAGCAGTTGGGGAAGATGTACTATGGGAGGATTATAAAAAAAATAAAGATATATCTTAGCTTCAAAATATGAAGGGTGGATGGGAAGGGTGAATTAATAGGACATATAGTTAAAGAGTAAGTTAAAACAACAGAACCCATGAGTGCAAGGCAGTTTCTATTTCCTCAAAGAGATTTTGGTATGGTTGAAGGAGATGAGGATGGTAGGCAGTTATTTAAAATTTATTTGGGGAAGGGCACATGGGTGGCTCAGTCAGTTAAGCTTCTGCCTTTGGCTCAGGTCCTGATCTCAAGGTCCTAGGATTGAGTCCCCTGTAGGCTCTCTGCTCTGTGGGGAGTTTGTTTCTCCCTTTGCCCCTCCTCCACATGTGCTCTCTCTCTCTTGCAAATAAATAAAATCTTTAAAAAATTTTTTTAAAAATTAAAATGTATTTGGTGGGGCTTTTTGATTTTTTTTTGCTTTGTTTTGTTTTTACCATCCTATTCTCAGGTAATAAACTACTTTTTTAATTTTATGCAAATGGAGGTATACATTTAAAAAAATTATATTTCGCTAGACTGATGATTTCATTTCAATTGGATAAATGGGAAGAAATGAGTCAGACTATTACTATTTTTTACAGAAACTGCCAGCTGCCCTCAAACAAAATCTTAAATTGATAAGTAGGAAGTTAAACAGCTTAAAAGAAATTCAGGTAACATTTCTTAACACGAAGTAAAGATAAAATATAAAACAGAATGTCAATGATATCAACGGAAACAATGATTATAAGCCAGTCTGAGACAGCGGGGGGAATGCATTCTGGAAGAGAATCCGGAGCCCTATGTTGCTAGGGAACATGATCTTAACCGTGACTTTTACTGTGTTTGACTTAACTTTGATCAACTTAGAAGAAGAGACATCTTTTTCAAGTAAACTGTATCTGTATTTGCAGCCAATTTTTTCACCCGGAAACATTTCACCTATGAAGACATTAATACATTTCTTGAATAATCTTTTTGATAAGGAAATGACCCTTGAGGCCTTATTTCCCCTATAAAGTAACAACACACTAATATGCCTTTGTCAACAGTTGCCATTTTTTTTTAAAGATTTTTATTTATTTCACAGAGGGAGAGAGATCACAAGGAGGCAGAGAGAGAGGGGGAAGCAGGCTCCCTGCTGAGCAGAGAGCCCGTTGTGGGCCTTGATCCCAGGACCCTGAGATCATGACCTGAGCCGAAAGCAGAGGCTTTAACCCATTGAGCCACCCAGGCGCCCAACAGTTGCCATTTTAAAAATCTTATTCATCAGTGGAAATAAAGGCATATCTCTTTATATGGTGTGGTTTCACAGCTTTGATATTTCATTGGCTCCAGTTTACCTAGTGTAGACTGAGAGTTTACTGTTCAACAGAGATGCTAAAAAAAAAAAAAAAAAAAAAAAAAAAAAAAAAAAAAAAATCCCTGTTGGCAATGCTACTCTACTTGTATTAGAGAATTCCACTCGAGAGATGCTACATGTCTCCTATAAGTTTTCAGAGTTACCATTATATTTTGATTCACAGAACTCATACAGTTAGAATTTATATATCGATGTAATTTCTCCATTAGTGTTTGGCTTCCTCACTAGACTGGGAACAAGGTATGTGTTCTGCTCACAAAATATCTTTAAATCCTGGTACAGTGATTAATATATTATATGATCTTTTAATGAATATTTGCCAATTGAATGATTGGATAAATTAATGATCAATTAGAGGCATATTTTAAAATATGCCAAAAAAATTCCTGAAAACAGTCAGCTTACTTTTAAACTCATCTATACATGTTACTACAAAGTCAAATATATGTATGTGTATATATATATTTCATATATATATGGAATATAATTAATGTTGAAAGCATTTTTGATAAATTACTGGAAAATGAAGAATAAGCCATATTGAAATGTCAAAAACTCTTTACTTTGTCTTTGAGTTATGCTTTAAAAAAGGCTAATTAGAGAATATCTTAAATTTCATCATGAAGAAAAAAAATAATGCAGAGCTCTGTGAGATTCTATTATAGCTAAATTCAATAAGTGATTTTAAGAAATTGCTCTAAAAAGTTTTTGAAAGGTTACCACATGGAAGCCAAAGAATTGATATAATAAAATACCATATAGTATACAATAAAAATGTCTGTTTTGTTGACCTTCTTAAATCTATTACTCATGGAGTACTCAGCAAATCTTGTTAAAGCCTTGCTACTAAGGCCTTTGTGAGGGAAACTTTCTTTTATAAATTCATTTACTAACGGCCTGTCCTGGTAGTAACCCAATAAAAATATTTCCTGGGAATTCAACTTAGACTAAATTGAAAAGGCTTTGGACCAAGGTCCTGCCTCCCCAACCGATGGCTCTGTGCCTGGGAAAATGAGAAGAGGTTAAAGACTAGAAAATGTGTATTTCATCTAGCTCTTGCATTCTGTATTATTGTTTTCGATAGAAACTTGGTTTTCTCTTCCATGTAAAGGTAGAGATATGAACTCTTTGGATGGCAAACTCATAAATAGCATCATATTTGGATGTTTGAGGGCCTCGTTGCACTCAGAGTAGGTTCCAATTCAATATTTTCTGTGTATAAAAATATTTCCTGTTTTTTGGACCAAATATTGGGGGCTAGACAAATGCAACTCAACCACTTACTCACTGTTACTTACCTTACACATCTGTTGAAAAGGTGATGATAATGGTACTAATGTCACAGGTTTGTGGTGAAGACCCCATGTGCTGATTGATATATATAAAACAATATATGAAATTATATCTGGTATGTACGAAGAGCTCCAAGCATTTTAACTCTTAACATTACTGGCATAGAATTTTAAAAAATTAATCTGTGACCTCTGAAATCTCACAATATATCTGGATAAGATTTTAAAAAATACAAGGAAAATAGCAAGTTCAAAATAACAGTTAATACATTAACTGGGGAAATGTCACAAGGCACATACAGTTAATTGCCAAATGAATTGACTTTTTAAAAATTGTTGTAGGGGAACAGAGGGTGAAGAGACCAGCCTGGCTGTGGGAGTCTCCGAATATGTTTACAAAGAAGATCAGTTTTTGCTAGGGCTGGTAAAATTAGTAAATACTGGTCTCCCCTTCAGTTAAAAATTTATAACAAATGTTTTCTTATAACTGTATTTTAGCTTGTATCCTGCCTTGATCTAAAGCTACTGGGACAATTATATCAACAGATAAGAGCACATATCAGAAGTGTGGTGAAAATACACTCTAGAGGAATACTCTAAATCAGCTAGTACAAAAAAAGTAAAATGCCGTATTTCTGAGGAGTTATCTAAAAAGGTTGAAAGTTTATTCCTTTGGAGTCCCTACTAATACTGGATTCCTGGTGTAGACAGCCACTCAACCACCCAGAAAATGGAAGACATGCACAGAGACAAAAAACCCAAGTAACATTTTATTAATTAACCTGTTTAATTGAGTTTCCTTTTGCTTAGATGCACCATCCAAAATTTCAGAAGTGACACTGGCTGGACTCAGAGGACAGAGACCAGGGACCAGGGCCAGACAGAAAGCATTTGCTGCACAATGTTTGCCAGCCCTTGTGGACTTTCTCAGATCTGAACAGTCCATCTCTAGCTGCACTCCATGGTAGAAACAAGGAGACATAAATGTCATAGGCTAGCCTAGGTTCTTAATGCCAGGAGAATCTTCTATAGAGAAGGAGAGAAAAGTCTTTCCTCTCTTTGAAAATATCTCCACACTGGAGATTGATTCCTGCTAATCAGGCTCAAGGCTCCAAGGAGTTTCTGTCAGGACTTCTCCTGAGGGGCTCTGGGTGGTATTCAGATGAGGGACTTCCGCTGAGAAGTAGATTGCTCTAGCAAGAAGATAGACAATAAAGTAATAAAGAAAATAATAACTCATTTATGAGGTCAAGACACACAAACTCAACCTTCTTTATCTAATAGCAATTTAGAAATAGCTATGACCAAACTCATCTTCAAGTTTATACTAATTTTTTCAAATGACAATGAAGGGAATATTTGCTTCATACTGTGTTTGGGGGAAAACTGAGTTAGAACCTCCTTATCATAGTCAAAAGGGCTAAATATAAGGAAGCATAGATTACGAATAGCTTGAAAACATTTAGTAACAGCTTATTTTAGAAGTCACTTCGAAAAATTACAATATTTATAAATCATCTTTTCAAGAAGCTGAAATACTAAATATGAGCTCAAGTTTTTCAGTATAAAATGAAGGATATGGTAGAAAATGACATGTTGATGAATTCTCTACCAAAATTCTCTACCAAAAATTCTGATCCTAATTTTGCTTTTTTGTCCCATCACAGACACTATCATTTTATGAAGTTATCTGATCTACCATCAAATAGATGAAAACCCTGAACGTAAAGAAAACAACTGCCAAAACTTTGAGGGGGAAAAAATCTTCCGCACCTAGGAGAAACTAATTACCCTGTCTAAATTGTTGATAACAGTGGCAAGAAAAAGATCTTACTTTCATCATTTATTCAAAGCTGCCAAATGGTATTGGAGACATCGATAAAAAATAACTATATTGGGCGCTTGGGTGGCTCAGTGGGTTAAAGCCTCCGCTTTCGGCTCAGGTCATGTTCTCAGCGTCCTGGGATCAAGGCCCGCATCGGGCTCTCTGCTCAGCAGGGAGCCTGCTTCCTCCTCTCCCTGTCTCTCTGCCTGCCTCTCTGCCTACTTGTAATCTCTCTCTCTGTGTCAAATAAATAAATAAAATCTTTAAAAAAAAACAACTATATTTGCAATTTAAATAACAAAGTATTTCATTTTTAGCTGTTTCCTTTTTTTATTTCTTGGGCAAATTCCTCTTTTCAGCTTGGCTGGGCTGATGGCTTGCCTTCATAATATACTGTTTGGAAAGATTTAAATTCATTCTTTTAAATAGGAAAGAAAAGATAAATGGAATTTTTAAGAAACCCACGTACATTGGTATGTTTGACATACAATTCTTTACTCAAATATATTATAAAATTTTATTTCAACTTGTAAGCTTTAGAATTTGAGTATGTGGGGAAGGGGAGAAAGGGAAGGATTTGACTTACAGTATGAAATAGGATGTTTCTCCTAGAGAAGTCTTCATGGGTTTCATTTTAATTAACCTGCCTTCATTTTTATTGTTGTATTATTCAGTTTCACTTTATGGTGCCATTTAGACAGTAAACTTTTCACACATCTGCAGGGACTGATAGCAATGAGTTTAATTTAAATTAAAACTATCAGTACAATTTAAAGATACCAGTGCCACTAAGAATATTTGCTACAATAGCATTTATCAGTTCAACCTCTTTTTCAAGAAGCCTATAGAAATACTGGAGGCTATGCTGAGAATTTTTACCCATTTTCTTTTTTTACACCAAACTGCTCATTTATATTAGGATTTAGAGATCTTTAAGAAACTAAATAGTTTTTGATTCTCAACTAATTTGTTCCAGCTTCTGTATTACTAGACTAATCCTGAGTTGTTTAAGCTATACTGATTATTTGGGATTGTTGGTGTTTAACTGTGCTTTTTATTTAAAAAAACAGGAATTTTAATTATGTCTTATAAATAGCATTATTTAAATGGCTTTGGGCAGTACATATATAATCAAGAAGGTACTTAGTGAAACAAAGGAAATATTTTTCAGCAAAATTGGGGGATAAAAATGAATAGTATGAGGTACTAAAATACCTTATGGGAAAAAAATAATTATCTGATTGTATTTCCACTACTTAGAATATTGCTTCACATATATCTGGAATTTTTAGACCACCCTTAAGATTGTTAAGATCTCACCTCTGATCATACAACCGTATATTATCTTAACATTAGCTTTCACTGGATTCCTTCACCCTTACTATTTTAAGCATATTATTGATTTAAATACTATCTTGGTTTTCTTCAAATTACCTATATTCCAGTGTAAACAGGCATTTGCTTTTTACTGAGTGCTTACAATGTCTCTGCTGCATTTAATGAATTGAAAAAAGTGAAGTCAATAGATTTTAATCCATAAATTTATTTTTAACTGTAACTTAAAGGAAAATATTACCAGATATCAATGATTGGTGGAAAATATTCAAATAACTCAAAAAAATAGCACTTCAGTAAATGAATTAATAATAAATTTAAAGTCTATTTAACTGCCACACATACACAGATGACAAATATTAGCAACTAAAACTACAAAGTAATATATATCACAATATTGTGCTGTGTACAAAATTAGGCATTTTCTAATATTCCTTCATGCATTAAATAAATATTTAGAGTATCCATTATGTTCTAGTCATTGTTTTTAATGTTAACGAGTGTTTTTCTTTGTTTGTTTTGGTGTGTGAGTATGTGAAGGTAATAGAAATAAAAATAAAGCAGCATAAGGGCAGAAAGAAAGTCGAGGGTTTGCAACTATGTGTAAGATTTTAAGGAAGGACCAAAAATATTTGAGCAGAAATCTGAATAAGATAAAACAGTGACCAAGGGAATATCCAGAGTATCAAATAAAGCATTCATTATGCAGTATGGATGCAATGCAAAAACTATTAGAGATGGAAGTGTACTCTGTTAACAGTGACATTTCAGAGGGTTCTAGAGAGTAATAGGTTGTGGATAAGTGAAGAGGAAGTGGAATCACTTTGCAAGTGGGAGGAACAAAGCTATAGAATTCCACAAGGAGATGTAAGCTTGGTGGTGGGGTGGAGTCATGCTTAGTTGCCCCAGAGATTCACTCAGGGATCAGGTTATTGCTGAAGACACACAGGGAAAAACTGGAAAAGAGAGTCAAGTGGAAGGTCCAGAACTAATGGGAAGAGCAAAGGAGCATAAGAAGAACTTCCGACTTACTTAGTAAGAAGGCTCGAAGAGCCAAGAACTCAAGAAGACTGAAATAGGTGGGACTCGTTCAGTTCTCCTAAGACAGTCTACTTGTTCTTCTCTCAGTTCTGAGAATTTTTTTTACCTCTAATCTTCTGTCATTTACTTTTTTTGAGATATTAAAGAAAATTAAGTGTATAGATGAATTTTTATATACGTATACATCCATGCCATTATTAATCAAAACAAGGTATAGAATGTTCTCCAGCACCTCACAGACTCTACCATGTTTCTTCTAAACACCCACCCACAGAAATAACCACTTTAGATCCCAAATTTTAAGTCAATCTGCCTGTTTTAAGTTCATATAAATAGAATTAGGTAATATATACTTTTCTGAGTTTGGTCCTAATGTGCAACAAAATGCATAGAAGATCCATCTTGTTGTTTTTATTTTAGTTAAGTCTATTGTATTCTTTTATTACTGTGCACTGCTCCATTGTGTAACCATGACGTGGTCTATTTTTCCCCATTTTTAAATGAAAGGCATTTGGATTATATCCAGGTCTGTGTTATTATAAATAATGTCTGTAATAACCAGCCTTATACAAGGATGGTTATATGCTCAGGTATGGAACTGCTGAGTGAAAGGGTTAGCATATATTTAGCTTTAGTGGGTATTGCTAGTTTTCTCCAGGATGGTTGTATAAATGTGTACCCCTGTATCAACCACGTATGAGAGTTTGAACTGCTACACATTCATCATTGTCTATTTAATTTTAACCATCCCGGTATCTCTTTGTGTTTTTACTTCGCATTTCTCTGATGAAAAATTATGCTGAACATGTTTTTTTGTTTATTGGTCATTTGAATATCTTGTTTTGTGAAGGGCCTGCTTGGGTGTTCGGCCATCCCTTTACCACGCTGATGGATTTTTCTTACTAACTTGTAGAACTGCTTTTTATACTCTGGGTATGTCTGCTTTTTCAGGGTAATTGAAACTTCTTTTTTAAAATTTAAATTAATGTTTTTTAAATTGAGATATAATTGACATATAACATCATATTACTTTCAGTGTAGGACATGATTCGCTATGTTATATATTGTGAAATGATCACCAAGGTAAGTCTAATTAACATCTATAACCATACATAGTTACAATTTTTTTTCTTATGAGGAGAACTTTTAAGATCTACTTTCTTAACAGCTTTCAAATATATGTACATTATCATTAACTCTAGTCATCATGCTGTACATTGTCTCTCTAGGATTTATTAATTTCATAACTGGAAATTTGTACCTTTTGATCACCTTCACTAATTGAAATTCTTAATTTTTTTTAAAAGATTTTATTTATTTATTTGACAGAGATTACAAGTAGGCAGAGAGAGAGGAGGAAGCAGGCTCCTTGCTGAGCAGAGAGCCCGATGCGGGCCTCGATCCCAGGACCCCGAGATCATGACCTGAGCCGAAGGCAGAGGCTTTAACCCACTGAGCCACCCGGGTGTCCATAAGTAGGTATTTTTTATTCCCAACCCAGGGATAATATATATCCTCAATGTGCTGACTGGTTTTTGTTGTTGATGGTGTTATACATTCAGAAACTTTAAATTTGTAAGTAAAGCTGTTGATTTTACCTTCAGAAATTTATTGGAAAATTTTCCTCATCCAACTTAAATAAATGTTATGCCCATTTCATAAACCTTCATAATTTGAGGTATAAAAGTCTCTTTTAATTAACTGGCATTCAGTTAAGCATCTGCCTTCACCTTGGGTCATGATCCCAGGGTCCTGGTATCAAGTCTAGCATTAAGCTCTTTGTTCAGCAGGGAGTCTACTTCTCCCTCTTCCCCTCCCCACTGCTTGTGCTCTCTCTCGCTATCTCTCTCTCTCTCAAATAAATAAGATCTTTAAAAAAATTTTAACTGGTACATGTTTTGTTTTTTGATGTGTGGTGACAACCTCAGTTAATTGTTTTCTCTATTTAAATAATGAATTTGCCTCTTGCCACTTGAGTAATTTACTTATGTTGTGATAATTCTTGGATTGCATGAAATGTATTCATATTCTAGGGTGTGCTTCTGTCCTGTAACTCCTCTGACATTTATCTGCTTTCCTATTTTTTTTCTGGCACCAATGACATCCTTTGCATAGATAATGTAGACAAGAACTTACAAAAACAAGAAATCTCTAAAATATATTTTGACTCATAAGTCACATTTTAATAATGAAATCAATATAACAAAATTTATCAAAATTTATCTCAGAGATTAATACACTTTTTATATTGTTGTTTACATATTATAAATGAGAGTGGGTATAATTAATTATCTCCTTTTAAGGATAAGGAAAAGCAAATTAATACATGCCCTAGTTTTTTTGACCTGATTGGAAGGCAGGGAAAGTGGCAGGGGATGGCCAGAGCAAACCTAAAAACTACTGTACCTCAACCCAGAATGTTGGGGGATTTGGAGGATTCTGGCAGAAAATCTTATGGAGTGGGACCTCCTCCCACCCCCAGAGTGGTACTGATTCCTCAAACTGCAAAAGGAAAATCAAGGAAAGTAGAAATTCACAAATGAACTTAGAGTTAAATTTAACTATTAATGAAGTCTCTGCTGAGGGAAAGGGGGAGTTCACACATCCCAGGAAAAAATGGAGAAGAAATATTTTCACCCAGAGATTTCCCTTAACCTTATCTTCCTACATCCCTGAGAAGTGAAGCTCACCTACATGAAACCACAGAGCTGCCAGATGTGACTGGGACACCTGAAAGACCTAGATTCTTTGGCTTCATTTTCCTCCTTTAATTCACAGCCTCACACAAACTCCCACACTGCAGCAGTGATTATAGCTTCGAGGTTCTGAGAGTGATCTTCTAGAAGACTCAGAGACCTCAAGGGAGGCACCCAAACTAAGGGACCAGTCATTGAAGAGTTAGAACATAATCTGCTTCTCATTTATCTCTCAGAGAAAGCAAGTTACATAGGAAAAATCAAAGGTCCCTAACCCAGTAAAAGGACATCTGTTTTTCAGGACATTACTCTTGAGATAGTTCTAATAAACTTACATCCAAGGGAAGGAGTTAAAGAAGAGAGAGTTATTGGGGGTAGAACTTTGACATTCATTGATATGTTCATATTATGCAAAACTGAGGTAGCAATTATTATTTATATGTGTTTGCATCAAAATTCCAGTCCCCAAAGAGTTTAAAGAATTATTCCCATTTAAATAAAGGCAATGACTATTAAATTATCAACTGACTGAATGATTACAATATTTAAAATAACAGTCAGAAATATGACTCTTGACTCCCTTCATATTTAATATTCTATCTATAAAACCATACTGCCTCATTGCTCATTATAAAGTAATAATAGTTCCTGGCTTGTAAATCCCTTGACCTGGTCAAGCTCATTTCCTACATTCTAAATTCTGTGCTCAAGAATTACTAACCTCCACAAATCTTCTAATCATAGTAATTCTAATAGTAAAACTTTGACAAAATTAGATGATGGGCTTTATCAAATCAGAGAAAATTAGGCAATATAATATTGTAATCTTAATAAGAGCAAATGGAACAGCATACTATTCCTCTACAAGTTCTTGATTAGGAAAGATTTCTGGATTCCTCTCACGGTATTTTTAAGACAGTCAAATTGGAATGGAATATTGCTTAAGTGAAAATATGAGTGTATGAAAATTAGCTTAGGATGAGTTTTTCCAGTTTTTGTTAGAACAGCCAGATCTACAGCCTCCAACAGAACACAGCACTTTATATTAACTGTTTAGAATATAATTATTCCCTGTCTTATCCAAATATTTAGAGAATATTTAGTGGGATGTACATATATTGTGTGTGGTGTGAGTGTGTGTGCCCATACGTGATATACATAGGTTTCTCAACAATCCAAGTACCTATTTTAGTCTTTTCAAGCCATCCATCCATCCCAAACATTTAAACACCTCCACTACATGTCAGGAATGCAGTGAACATTTTGAGATTTTGGTACAAGATGGTCTTTTTGTTCTAAAATATTGCTCTCTCTTTTGTAGCCTCTTATTATATGTTTTCTTTTCCTCATTCTATCTTTGGATATGATTGTTTAACATTAAGACTTTGAGGTAGGATAATTATTAGGATATTAATTTATATTTTTTTTTCTCTTTATTTTTTGTCCTTGTTCCATTTTAATAAGGTGGCCAAAAATTTTTGAGAAAATTTTCCTTAAGGCAAGGCTAAAATGAGAATTGGTATACAAAAATATTCCTTTTGGCTTTTTGCTTTATAAAACTTGGACTAACCAAAAACATAGGATGTTTCAGAAAAGAAGGTGAAAGAAGGGTACAGTTAAAAAAAAAAAACCAAAATGATACAGAGTGGAGTGATTCGGAGATCCTGGGAAAAGGTTGACTATGTTACCAATAAATCTTATACTTATTAGGAGCTATATCATGTCCCATGGACCAATTTAGAAAGATGGCAGAAAACAAAATTACCATCCTTGGAAGAGATATGAAAAGACAGTAATCCAACGGACCACTGTAAGCTTGAACCCTGAAGATGTCAAGGTCAAAAACATTATACTGGAGGCCAATATACCACTTTTCCAATGAAGATTGTAGACCTATTTTCTACTTTTCCATAGTCTCTTCAGTTTTGGATAGGACATAATTGGAACCCACAAGTGACCATAAAATGGATTATAATTTATTTAAAGGAAAATATGAAAAGTAGAATATTTCTTGCAGACCTTAGTTTGGGGTCCAATTAATACACAATCCAATTCTACAGTTGATCATTAGCAAACTTTAAGAAACATTTGTTTCGGGCGCCTGGGTGGCTCAGTGGGTTAAAGCCTCTGCTTTCGGCTCAGGTCATGATCTCAGGGTCCTGGGATCGAGGCCCGCATAGGGCTCCCTGCTCAGCGAGGAGCCTGCTTCCCCCCCCCCCTCTCTCTGCCTGTCTCTCTGCCTCCTTGTGATCTCTCTCCCTCTGTGAAATAAATAAATAAATAATCTTAAAAAAAATAAAAAAAANAAACATTTGTTTCCTCCTTAAAAAAATGTTTTTGGTAGAGACTTGATGTGGGTGTAATAATATTAAGAAATGTTAAAAATAAAAAAGAAATGTTTAGTGGGTGTGTCGGATGATCAAAGAAAATTTTGGAACACTAGCTGTATATTTGTCCTGTGATAAGTCACATGGTAAATCATTTTGTGAATATAGTCGATATAATATATCAGTATTTTAGTCTCATTTTAAAACTTTAGTTAAAAATGGTCAAGTCTTTAACTGTCCACTTTGAATTGTTGGTTTATAGTGAGGTACTATTTCAAATAGTGAAACTATTTCCTTACATTATTTAATGTCATCCATCTTCTTATAATTTTGTCATCCATCTTCTTATAATCTTGTACAAAAAAGTAAAAAAATTAATAACAAGAATAAATGAACAAGAATTTTCTTCTCTTTCCACTTATATCATTTACTCTGGTATTTCATGTAATTTTATAATTCCATCTTTTTAGTCTGTTCTTACCTTTTAAAAATGTCTTTGCCATACATGTCTCTTCATTTTTGTCTTATATTAAAGGCTTTACTAAAGAAATCTATCATGTTTGGTAAGCTTGGCCTAATTCATTTATTATATGTAAAAATATTTCTCGTAAGCATAACTACTTCGAACTAAAGTTAATTTCACCCAGTGAAAAACTCTGAATAATACCATGTTCTATGCATAGTTATAAATATAAAGAAAACCTATAAATCATACTAGATGTAAACCAAAACTATATTTTACATGATATACAGTATCATAGTAAAATAGATCTAATTTTTATTTAATGGAAATATTTACTATTTAATGGAAGTCAATTTCTCATAAAAAATATAATTGCTTACCATAAGTATGTTATAGTGCTTCCCTAACCTATGAAAACTTGCTTTTGCTCTTCCAACTAACTGAATGCTAGTTTTCTTCCAAAATTTATTTAATCTCTTCTTACAACTCTAAACTTTTCCTGAAATGTTCAGTAACATTGATCTCTTCCTTTCTTGATTTTCATTAATGTTATCCATTTTATAGAATTTATCACAATGCAATACTATGTGTATGCTTTGGAATTTTCTCCATGTGGAGCTTTAAGCAGGGACTTATTTCTAGATTTTGCAAGCCAAATGAACGTTTTCCCTTATATACAAAATAAAAGTAATATAATAAAATTGAGACAATAAGTCTGTACAAAGATTCTCTATCTTCAAGTTTAGTTGAAGAAAGTATTTATGTAATATTAAATATGTACAATTAATAAGGAAATATCATTTTTGAAAATGGTAAGTGAGCAGATTTATTTATTTATTTACCCAAGTAAAATTTACTGAGGTCTTATTATGTACCAGCTACTGGCCTAGTCTCTAGGGATTGGATGGGGCCTGCCTTCATGAATCTTACTTTTCTCGTGGAAACACCAATAATTTAAAAATAAATAAAATAATATTAAATGGGATAAGTTCTATAAAGAAACATCTACACTGTGCTATAAAGATATAACAGAAAGAGGAAGGAGACCAGGTAACATTAATAATAACATCTATACAATGAAAAGATCATCATGCATTCATAGAGCTTTGAAAAACACATTTCATGTAGATTTATTAGAAAATAAAATTAATTTTTCTAGAACTCTCAGAGGGTCAGTGCAGCTGGGGCTTAGTGAGCCAGGCAGACGGTGGTGATAGATGAAGTTGGATCAGATAATGAAGGCCTTTTGTCATTTACAGGAAGCTAATGATGGCTTTTTAAGCAGATGAATAGCATAAGGCCACTTTTTTTTTTTTTTTGCTCCAGGGGTATAGGTCTGTGAATCATCAGGCTTACACATTTCACAGCACTCACCATAGCACAAACCCTCCCCAATGTCCATAACCCTGCCACCTTATCTTCTACCCTCCCACCCCCCAGTAACCCTCAGTTTGTTTCATGAGATTAAGAGTCTCTTATGGTTTGTCTCCTTTCCGATCCCATCTTGTTTCATTTTTTCCCTCCCTATCTCCCACGACCCCCACCTTGCCCCTCAAATTCCTCATATCAGAGAGATCATATGATAATTGTCTTTTTCTGATTAACTTACTTCACTTAGCGTAATACCCTCCAGTTCCATCCACATGGTCGCAAACAGCAAGATTTCATTTCTCTTGATGGCTGCATAGTATTCCATTGTATATATATACCACATCTTCTTTATCCATTCATCTGTTGATGGACATCTAGGTTCTTTCCATAGTTTGGCTATTGTGGACATTGCTGCTACAAACATTCAGGTGCACATGCCCCTGCAGATCGCTACATTTGTATCTTTAGGGTAAATAACCAGTAGTGCGATTGCTGGGTCATAGAGTAGCTGTATTTTCAACTTTTTGAGGAACCTCCATACTGTTTTCCAGAGTGGTTTCCCCAGCTTGCATTCCCACCAACAGTGTAGGAGGGTTCCCCTTTCTCCACATCATGAGGCCACATTCTCTTTTTTTTTGTTAAAGATTATTTATTTATTTATTTGACACAGAGAGAGAGAGATTACAAGTAGGCAGAGAGGCAGGCGGGGGGGGGGGGG
>LNAC01000429.1:1131257-1190454 GCA_002007465.1 Ailurus styani
GCAAGGGAAGCAAGGGCAAAAATGAACTATTGGGACTTCATCAAGATTAAAAGCTTTTGCACAGCAAAGGAAACAGTCAACAAAACCAAAAGACAACTGACAGAATGGGAGAAGATATTTGCAAATGACATATCAGATAAAGGGCTAGTATCCAAAATCTATAAAGAGCTTCTCAAACTCAACACCCATAAAACAAATAACCCAGTCAAGAAATGGGCAGTAGACATGAACAGACATTTCTCCAAAGAAAATCCTTTTTAAACCTCCCTTTTTCCTTACCTCCCCCAATCCCATAGTATATGATCAGCCACCCTTCACAACCACCGGGCAGCAGCTCTTTCTGCCCACAGGTCCTATCCTGTTGCCTTAATAACCCACCATTTTGCACCAAAGATGTCTCAAGCATTCCTTCTTGGTCCTGGGCTCCGGACCTCACCCCAGCAAACCTCACCTGTACTCCAAAACCCCATCAGTTACATGCGTATAACAGCAATTCAGGAAAGAGGTCTAGACAGAGTTCAATTTAAAAGCTATAAATCTATATATGGCCTTTGAAGTAATGGAACTATTTGATATTAATTGGTATATTTAATATTTATTGAGGGCTCACCCTGTGCTAAACACTGTTACATTTATTATATTTATTACTTTTAAGAATTCTCATCATTTGTCATATTTGTTCTATCTCAATAACCACTGTAGAATGAAAAAAAACCCTTAGTTTTAAAAGGGACAAAACAAGATACCTCTTAATGAAAATATTGGAAAGTCCAGTTCTATCTGGGCTAAGCTACATAGAAAACATAAAACTGGAGATAAATGCAGCTTTATATGAGGATAGATATGCTATCTAAGTAATGTCAACAAGGACAACTTTTTTTCATTGTATTATCACTCACCTGGAGATCAAAAAGAACTGTCAGGAGCTCTAATCTTCCATGGTTTGTTTGTTTTAAAGATTTTATTTATTTATTTGACAAAGAAAGAGAGATCGCAAGTAAGAAGGGAGGCAGGCAGAGAGAGAGGGGGAAGCAGGCTCCCCTCTGAGCGGATGAGATGAAGGGCTCAATCCCAGGACCCTGAGATAATGACCTGAACCGAAGGCAGTGGCTTTAACCCACTGAGTCACCCTGGTGACCCAATCTTCCATGGTTTGTATCCAGCATAGAAAAGGGAGTGTCTTCATCCTAGCCTTCACATCAAAATCCTGAAATTCACTTTGATTCAACTGACTTAGCTCAACCATAACTACCTTCAAATCAATCTCTGTTTTCCTGGACTTTAGAAAGACCCCAGGGCAGCAAGAAGAAAGATGTGTGGCACCAGCTGATTCTGAATTTCCTAGGACGTATCTACTGAAGCTAGAGCCGATATCAGAGGTAGGCTGAAATTTTGGGACACAGGGTTCCAGAGGCAGTTTGCTCTAATAATAGGAGAGGATTGGGGGAAACTAGATAAGGACACGAAATGGAACCAGGAATTAGGTCAATGTTACAAATACACATAATGAAATGCCTTTGATTTGGTAAAATCAATTTGATTATAAGTTTTCTAAGAACTGATGGGGAAGTAGAAATATAATCAGTACCACAATTGCAGAAAACAATCCTAAGGCAAAATGAAGATAATTAATAATAAGAAGAGATATTCTAAGTATTAAGCACCTCTCTCCCAAATAAACTCAAGATGCACCTAGAAGTAGGGTCTATGTAATATTATAAATGATATCCTCAATAATGCCTTGAAAAAATCTATTCATAGAATATATACAGAGTTTCCTGCACCGGACAATGGCATTGTACTAGAATTCAACTCAGGATAAGAAGTCACAAATGCAGCTTACTGATGATCAGAATTAATCTAGGGGTAGTCTTTAGGATATCTGAAGAAATGGATGAGCTGACTAGCCTCTAGGTAGTATTTTAAAACATTGTTTTCCTCAAAAAATTTTTTTGATAGCTCTTATAGGCAAAGATTTAAATATTTTATTTTATTTTATTTTAAAGATTTTATTTATTTATTCAACAGAGAGAGATCACAAGTAGGCAGAGAGGCAGGCAGAGAGAGAGGAGGAGGCAGGCTCCCTGCAGAGCAGAGAGCCCAATGCGGGCCTCGATCCCAGGACCCTGGGATCATGACCTGAGCCGAAAGCAGAGGCTTTAACCCACTGAGCCACCCAGGCGCCCGATTTAAATATTTTAAATATATATATTATTATATTCATTCATAAGTGCTAAGAAACAAATATACAAAAAGGAACAAACAGCTTTTAATTAACAATTAGCTCAGTATGATTCTACACTATAACTTGGATAGGAAAAAACTAAAATAAACCTAGTATAATTGTAAACTATGTTAACGTAAGTAGGATGTCTGGAATGGTGAGAGTCCCATTGTATTTCTCAGACCTTACCTGCATCACTGACTCAAATTCTGGCCACCTTAATTTTAGATAAATATTTGCAGACAAGCAGTTCAAGAGGCAAAGTACAAGGTTGATTTCAAAATGCTAACTATATTTTATATAAAAATGATTAAAATAATTGGAGAGGCTTAATTTTGAGGTCACAGGATGATAGAACTTAAAAGCCAGCTTCCAAAATGTGTGAACAGTTGTGGTAAAGAAGATATGCCAGTTGTGTGTGCGCTGATGTAAGAGACAGAACTAGGGCCAAAGTGTACAATGTACAAGAAGATAGAGTTCTACTAACTAGAAGGAAGAATTATCTAGTAGTCAGAAATTCCAAAAATGGGAGAGACTTCATCAGAAGGTAATGGATTCATGTCCCTGGAGAAACGTCAATAAGAAAAGATACAGGTGAGGGGTGCCTGGGTGGCTCAGTGGGTTAAAGCCTCTGCCTTCAGCTCAGATAATGATCTCAGGGTCCTGGGATCGAGCCCTGCATCAGGCTCCCGCCTCTCTGCATACTTGTAATCTCTCTCTCTCTCTCTCTCTCTCTCTGTCTCTCTCTCTCTGCTAAATAAATAAATAAATAAATCTTTAAAAAAATAAAAGAAAGAAAGAAAGAAAGAAAAGATACAGGTGAGAGATGACCCAACTTTTGAATATGTAGTTGTAGTAAGTGATGGTAAGATCCATTAGAACACTAAAAATCTGTCATTTAGGTCAGTATTCAGAGCCCTTCTTACTTATTAATATTAATTCAGTCAACTTGTTTTTCAATCAGATACTATGCGCCAAATGCATTTTTAAGCATTGGAGGATATAGCAGTAAATAAGAAAGGGAAGGTTCTTTTGAAGCATACTTTAGGAGGAGTTGAGGGATACAGATTAACAATAAATATATGATTGGAAGATAAAGTAGGATAAGGTGAAAAATCTTCATACCGCTGGAGGAGCTTTTTTTTTTTTTTGAAGGAGAGAGTGCATGAGCTCGGGTGATGGTGTCTGGCAGAGGAAGAGGGAGAGAGAGAATCTTAAGCAGGTTCCACACCCAGAGCAAAGCCTGATGTGGGATCGATTTCAGGACCCTAAGCTGAAATCAAGTGTTGGATGGTTAACTGACAGAGCCATCCAAGCCCCCCTGAAGGACTGTTTTTGATTGACAGGGCCTTACCCCTCTTTGTGAGGAATGCTACATTCACCTTCTCATCTAGCGGGCTCTGTCTGGATGTTTCCTGTGTCTCTCACTTCCAGCCATTGAATTCATTCTTACAGGGTTGTCCCTGCTGATCTCTCTCAGACCATTAGGTATAGGACATCCCTTGTCTTTTTGGTATGAGTGTCACTTAAGTTTCTATTCTGATGTTAGGAATACGATAGTTATACCAACAGGTAATGGGATTACAGGTGGGGCATATTAAAGCCATAGACACAAATACAATCAGCTAAAGATGGCTCCTCTAATTAGAAAGATCATCATATTAAAAATTCAATATCAAAGTTACTAAAGTTGTGTGTCTCAAAGCATGATCTAAAAGGCACCTACATAAAAATCACAAAAAAATACTTGTTTAAAATACAGATTCCTGCTCCTTTGAGTCATAGTTGAATGCTTATGGAGATTATCAATCAATCACTATTTTGAAGATTTATGTATATTAGAGAGAGAGAGAAAGAGAGCGTGTGCATTGTGTAGGAGTGGGGGGAGTGGTAGAGGGAGAGGGAGAGAAATCCTCAAGCAGACTCCACTGAGTACAGAGCCTGACTGGGGGCTCAATCCCTGGACCCTGAGATTATGACTTGAGCCAAAATCAGGATTCAAATGCTTAACTGACTGAGCCACCCAGGCACCCATTTCAATCACTATTTTGAACAAACTTTTCAGGGATGTGTATACATGCTAATGTTTTCAAACCTCTATATTAAAGAGCAAGAACTCAACCACCTAAAAAAATTGTGAATTGCTTAAAGGGAAACTTCTTAGAAACATTACAAAATATAGAACCTCCATTTATGAGAGCCAAAGAAAAGAAGATATGACCCCTGTAGACCCATGGCTGTGGAACCTAGGGTAAGTTTAGGGGATTTCTCAACCTCCTCACAATTATAAACATGGCATACGGACCATGCTTCCCCTTATTCTAGCAGCATGTGATGCCTCTGGAGAGGTGATTCTGTTGAAATCTTAGAACATAATATAAAAAGGGATCAGATTAAAGCTAGAACTCATTTTCTAAAAAACTATGTTTCTACAGTGGCCTACAGGAATTTATGAAAAATTTTTAAAATGACTTTTTAATTGATTTCAAACTTGGCCACATTATATGCTACATACTTATCACAAGCATACTTATGCAATCTTCCTATCTAAATTGTAAGTTCCTCAAGGAAAACTTCTTTAATAACCTTCTTGTATATAATGGAAAGAGCTTAAAAATATTCAGCACATAGTAAATGCTCAATAAATACTCAATGCAGGGACAATGTAAATGCAGGGACAATGAAAGCTCTAGACTGTTGGCCAAATGAGGATCTTTCTAGGGTGATTCAGAAATAAAAACAAGGCGTTAATATATATTATAGTTCGATCTATACAGGGAGTGGGATTTAGCTATATTCATTATTCATTGTCACTAAATATCCTATATTGAAGGAGAGAGAAGAAAAAAGAGAGAGAGAGAGAGAGGGAGGAAGGGAAGAAAGGAAGGAGGGAAGGAAAGAGGAGAGAAAGAAGGAGATGGATAGAGATACTTATGGACTTGATTTATTTACCATTAAAATAAGAAAAAAATGATAGCAATGGATTGTAAAAAAATCCTCTTACCAATATCTTGAAGACACGAGAGCTCCTGATTAAAATCTGCATGACTTTTTAGTGAACACAGTGCATTAGATTCATTTAAGTTCTCCAATGACACAGTGACAGGCCTTGTAAATCAAGACAAGTGTGAGCTAAAATGTCACTTGGTTTTAGTAGTTTAGATTCTATAATTTATGGCAAAGTTAAAAATTAGGTATGAGCATTCAATACAAAGGAAAAAGCTAAGTGGTAGTTAAGTAAGTGAAACAGAGTCTGTCTGTTTGGAAGCAGAACTTTTCCAGTATTTTTCTCGGTATCTTTTAATCAAACTGGTCAGACATGGCATATCTACATGGTGTTGTAATTGGAAGAACTAATCCTCACAGATGCCTATAATTACACTGTCATGTAAATTAGTTGTGGCTAATTGGTTGGACTCAAGGTCAGAATTATTTTCTAATGCTTCCACCACAGAAAGTCTAGACAGAGCCTGAATGATGTTATGAACACTATACAACTACATCCACATATGCCAAAGCTCAGGGGACAGATTTTACTAACTCTGACTACAACTCTGAGAGTCATTTGTGCAATACACATGGAACACAATATCTTGCAAGTTCAAAGGTAAGGTCTTAGAGAATCCTATAATGATGTTCACAAAGAATAAGTACGCTTTTGAGCTATTGTAAGTCCTTAGAATGGACGATTGCAAATTCACAGGGGAATCAGATTTATACCCAACTACTTCAAAGATCAATGTTTAAGAAAATATAGATATTGTTTTCAGTTTTAAAGTTCCTACTGGAGACATTAGCCATAGGAGATTAAGTTCATAAATTCAAACAGAGAGATTCAATTGCCAAATGTTTAAGAACCAGATTAAAAAGATTAACAGAACTGAAGGATTTAGTACAGTGCAGTGTGTTCTTTTTCATACATACGTCAATGATATGGTGCTTAGTGAGTTTTATTTCTCTAGGTATGGCAGGAGAAGGAATTATGAAACTGTGCAATTATAACCTATGATTTTTTTCTGGTGATTCCATCTTCAGTTCTGCTTCTTAAGCCTAGATGCTGTCTTGAAGGAAGTGGAAAATGCCTATCACCTATGTAGCCAGCATTCTGGACATCTGCTGTCTGTCAGTCTATCAATGTCTTTCTATCCATCTACCCATCTACCTACCCACTGCCATAGTCCAGAAAAGATTTAGTTTTGTTCTTTGATATGTTCTTAGGAAAATAGTGTACAAAATTTAGCAGTGTGAAAATTTGCATTGGATTATATTTGCCAATCATAAAAATAGTTCCTTCTTGAGGCAATATTTGCTTGAAAAAAAAATAAATTGTGCAATTTTGAGTGACTAAGGGGCTTAGAGGCAATACATAATGATTATGCTTTGATTATATCTAAAGAAGAAGTCCAATTTAATGAAAAGAGAGTGATAATACCATGCCAGGCTACTGCAGAGAAACTTCTACCCTTTCTTCATTGCAGTGGTGGTACCATCACATTGTATTCCTCTCCAGCACTCTGAACAGAATTTTCATTAACTCTCCTAATTGCTATTACATGTAGGACAAGGGTTTTCAACTCTCCAACATTTTGTTTAACAATAATTCACTCAAAAAGTCATCCATGTGGAGGTCTCTATAACAATGTAAAGTTCTCCCTAGTGTGTAGCAGGTAATTATTTTTCTCAAGTTGAGTTGGACCATAATCTTTGTGTAAACAAGACATTCCTACGCAGTCTGTTGATGATTGTTAATTAATTTTTGCCCATTGATGTAAATGCAAAATTTCATTTAGAGGCTGTGATTTGTATGAAATATTAATTACATTATAGAGGTTTCAGAGCACCACAGAATGATAACAAAAGTGGGCATTGATAAGCTTCTAATTGCAACCCATTCATTGGAGCTATTATTTTTATAACCCCTTATTTTGCATTAGTTATCTGTCAGTTTATAATATAGTTGTTAATTGAAGTAGAAACAGAATGTGTGAACTCAGTTTTCCCAATTGTATGCTTGAGTTATACAGAAAGACAAACATATGCATAGCCATAGTTGCATTGCCTTTTCAAGGCTGACAGAGATGACTAGAGCCAAAATGAGAGAAAACAGCAGAGAGAACTTGCCACAGTCTCAGGCGGCAGTCTTTCGACACCCCTCCGCGAATAGGGAGAAGCCAAGTGACCTAAATGACTACCAAGTAGAGGGAAATCTCAGATAAATAAAATCATTTCGTGCCCATCCAACGTAAACAAGTTGGAATGGAAAAATGATTAGCTGTTTTTGTTCAAGGATAAAATAAAACATGCAGAAGAAAAGAAGTTCTTTCCTACTTTCCAAAATTTGACCTTGAATGAGCCTTATTAATGAAACTACTTTATTATTTAAAAAAAACTCATTTGTCCAAGCATTATGGTACCAAGTATCATATTTTTAACAATTCTGTAAAAATAATACTTGATATAGAATTAGAAGAAAATTTTATAGTTTATTGATGCTCTCCTCATAGGCAATAATAATCTATTAAAAGATAAATAATATATACGTTTTGTTTAACATATATTTTTAATCATATTTTTAAAGCCCAATTTAGTTTTCTTTGTCTAGTATTAAATACTGTATGCCCTATGCTGGTCACTTCTATCATACTTTCACTTAGAAACTGACCTCTTATATTTGTCAGAATGATAGTTTAAAACATTATCTGGAACTGAAATAAACTAAATTAAATTTCCATATCTTCTATAATTTCAGTGAGCAAAATTCATTTTTTTAAAGATTTTATTTATTTATTTGAGAGAGAGAAAGTGAGCACAAGCATGGGGAGTGGCAGGCAGAGGGAGAAGCAGACTCCCCGCAGAGCAGGAGCCCATAGGGGGGCTCCAACCCAGGACCCTGGGATCATGACCTGAGCTGAAGGCAGATGCTTAACAGACTGAGCCATCCAGGCCTCCCCCATTCATTTTTTTTCAAAATTCATTTTTATTAGAAAAAGAAAGCTAAAGTGCCACTGCAATGAGCCATCTTTGAAAACTGTAACTCTAGACAATATCTCTTGGTCAACTGGGATGATTAAATGTCCATTTCCATCATAGGATGGAAAATGTAAAGCTTTCATGATTTATTAAGCTTTAAAATAATAATTATTTCATAAAGCAAAATAGGCCCTTTCTAAATCACCTGTAGAACTGCCTTCTAGCCCACACAGATGTTACAATGTGGGGAAATGTTTAGTGAAATTGTGTTATTGTATTACTCTGAAATACAAAAACTAAGCAGTATGATGTGTTTAAACACACACATACACACACACACACACACACACATCTCATTTCATCTCTGCTAATCTCACTCTCCTTTAGACATTTCCCTCTATGCTTCCATGAACATATAAATGATGTATATTTTACACATAATTTGGATCGGATTATATATGTTGTCTGACCCTTGTCTTTCCAATTCACATGCTATCAAATACATTATGTCAGAAATATATATCTATTTTTTAATGGACACTCCATTTTACCTATTAAGAATGTACCATACTTTACCCAACCATTTCCTTATGGATGGGACTTTAGGTTGTTTTTCAATACTTCAATATTGCGATCACAGCTGTAAAGAACATTCTTGTACACATGTCTTCATGTGTCTGTGTGAACATTCTTAAGGGATGGCATCCTC
This sequence comes from Ailurus styani, assembly GCA_002007465.1. NCBI lineage: Eukaryota > Metazoa > Chordata > Mammalia > Carnivora > Ailuridae > Ailurus > Ailurus styani. The sequence continues at coordinate 1,140,161 of LNAC01000429.1, forward strand.
TAAGTCTTCTAAGGCTCATCATTATGATGAAGAGAATGTTCCCTTTGAACTTATTCGATCTTCTGGATGCCAATTTTTTGTTTTAGGAAGTAAATGTTAGAAATGCTGCCACTGGCCTGGTGGAGAAGCAGTCAACAGAAATTTAAAGGAAGATAATTTCTCTGCCAGCTTTTACAAAAATTTTGTATGATTAAGAAAAAAATGCCAGCTCTGCAGGGAGAGAGAGCTCAGGGGCATACAGCGTGGTGAATGGGTCATGCTCTATTAGCAGTGGTTTTTCCACCAGCAAAAATTTTGCTTCCCCCTCCCTCAACCCTAACACACATGCACACTTCAGGTCCATGTGGCAATATGTGAAGACATTTTGCTTGTCATACCTTCGGGTGGGGGAATATTACCAACACACGATGGAATGACACCAAGGATGTTTCTAATGTGTGGGATAGCTCTCCACAACAAAGAACGATCTGGACTAAAATGTCACATACTGAGGCTAAGAAACCCTGTGCTGTTAAAATTAGAAGAGGACATCCCTTTCTCTGGCTTTAATAACCCAGATCACAGGTCTTGGCAAATAGAACACTGAAGGTATTTTGCCTCACTCACACGTTCAAGCGGGTGCCCTTTTATGGGGCCTACTGGCAACTTTGAAGGAAGTGCCCTGACACTGACTGGCAGCACCTCATGAACCTTAAGTTAATTGTAGGAAGGCCATGTTTTCCAATAGCTTCAAAAAAGTAACAATATTTCACCACTAAACAGATTGAAGTTATAATGGAAAAAGCTTAGAATGAGTATCAGCGAACTTTGGATTATTTAAGTTCCAATTTAGCTCTTATCTAATAGTGTTACCTGTGACATGGAAATCTTGAATTGGGTAACTCTTTGACCAGTTACAAAATTAAAACCCTGCCATTCTGAGGCACACAGTGTTAAATGTAAGGACTCGGGGACGGGAGGATCCGGCTTCAATCCTACCTCTGCCTCTTATGAGGTCACTGCCTCAGGAAGTTGTTTCTCAATGCCTCAGTCGCATTATCTTAAAAAGGAAATAACAGTAGCTCATGCCTCATAGGATCATTGTGAGAATTATGTACCTTAAAACACCTAAAATACCCAAGAAAAGTGTCTGGCACCTGGTATCTCCTGAATTTATGGCACCTATGGTAATCATAGTGAAATATAAATCTCTAAAAGAACTTACAAGGCCCTGGACCCTTGACTGCTTCTCTATCTTACTTTTCATTTTCTTGTGGATAAGGCTGCTCCCCAGCCTCCATCTCCCAGGGGCTTCTGCAGCTACCCTACCTCTGTTTGATATTCCCTCAGCTCCCACGCATTTTAGTCCCAGTACATGTTACTGTTTAGCCAGTCTGTGTGGAATGCTATTTTGTCTGGTGACTGTGTTCCACATTTCTGGTATCTACCCCTCTGGGGGTTGTGGAACTAGGTAAGGTAGGATGGTAGGAGTCAGGACAGTTCACAAATGCCAGTTCTTTTGCTCTAAACACATGGTGGGACCTCAGTCTTGCACAGGCCTGAAACCAGCTGCAGTCACATCACTTGCTTCCACCGAGGAAATGTAGGGAGATGTGATATGTTCTTACATCCACTTTCTGGATGTAATTCAAGAGCCACCATGTAGCCACACTCTTCTCTCCCCTTCTGTGATTAGGGAAGCTTGTCTCAATGAATCTGTCCCACCTGGGTCACTGTCTGACTCAGTGAACAAAGTCCCTTGCCAGCCCACAATAGACATGTAACCTGGGCAAGAAATAAGCTTTGTCATTTCAAGTTGGATTATTTGTTACCTTAGAAAAAACTAGCCTAGCCTGAGTGATAGGAAGATCAGAGCAGAGCTACTAACAGCTCAGTCCTTTCTCTGCTTTTTGAGGGCAAGTCTCACAAATATAAGTTATCTTATTGTTGGTAAAATATGTCTAATATAAATTTAATTAAAATTAAAATTTTATTCTAGTTGTGAGAGTGGAGTAACTTGGCTCGCTTTCAAAATATCCAAAATACCTTATTAATTAAACATTTTTCTGAATCAGCATTCTCAGTCTGGATGTATATAGGATTTTAACCTGAGGAGTTTAAAAAAAAAAGAAAAAGTTCCTAGGGCTTAACCCCCAAAGACTGTGATTGGCCTGGGATGGGACCATGGCCTCACTGTGGTGCATGTGATTCCAATATACAGTCAAGGTCAAGAATGACTGCTCTAGATGTACATAAAGTCTAATAGGAATTGTTATCACTGGGCTAAACAGGTTGCTTTAAAATTTTTCTGAGTCAGGTGAAGATAGCTGTAGTGTAAACTTGTGCAGCCACTTAATTTTTCTGGGCTTGTTTCTCAACTGTAAAGCTGGGATAACAACTCCCATTCTCCTGTCTTGTGTGCCCCCCATGTTTTACATATGTAAGAAGGAGTCCTTTATTTACTCCTCACCCAAAAAGGATCCAATAAAGGTCAGATACCAGATATTGGTAGGACGTCTGAACAACTACGGGTTCTAATGAGCAGAGTGGATTTCCCAATTAAAGATTTCTTCTCACAGGACACCTGATATTCTTTGGGATTTTGATAGCCACTGTCCATGTCAATAACAGTTGGAGGTCAAGTGCTGATGTGAGCTGAGTAATAATGAAATGGAATCTTTCTTCTAAAATTTGAACTCACATTTTCTTTCCCCTTTTTTGTTTGAAAACGAAACTAAAAGTATTCCTCAGTAAGAGAATACTTAAAACAAACTTAGTTGGAATTCAGCAATGCAGGTTTGTGAGAGAAAGGGGACATGTTGAGAACTATTATGTTTGGAATACTGATGTCATTAAGCAATTTTTTCTTTCCTGGTTGTTTCATGTACTCAGGGAAATAGACATATTCTGTTCCAGTGCATCTCATGTAGTCTTTTAGGTAATAGCATGTAATCTCACAGCTGATTGTTTGGGTTTTATTGTTTGAGTTGACTAGTATATTCCAAAAATCAATCTTTTTGCCTACATTATGCTCACTGTGTATTGATACTCTGAGGCAATTTTCTGTGTCCTACATGGTGAAATAAGTAAGAATTGTTAAGTCTATTTTTTTTGGTCATGAACCCAAGTTTACTTTAAAAGATTATATCTAGATAACTCAGTTGCCTCGTTTGTTATTTTTCCAATATGCCGAGGCATCGGGCTGAAGCAGTTGTACCACAGCAATTAGACATGTTCTCGTTTTTACTCTTCTTGCATATCATAATTGTAGCCAGTTCATCTGCTATAATACAAAAGGAGCAAGAATTTTACTAAAACAAGGAAGAAACAAAAATTCAACTTAGTGTAAATAAATATGCTCAGGAGTGACAAAATTAGTGCACTATTAAAACAAATATTGGATCTTTACATACATATATTTATAGCTTTAAAAATAAAAGTTATTTTATGTGTATGCTTATATATATATTCTTAAATTGTCATTGTTCATAAATGGTCAGCCTTAACAATTGTGTTTATGTTGGTATGTAACATTTGTTATATTTAACTTTTTTTTAAGATTTTATCTATTTATCTGAGAGAGAGAGAGAGAGAGCGGGCACAAGCAGCGGGGAGGGGCAGATTGCGAGGGACAAGCAGATTCCCTGCTGAGTGCGGAGCCCACTCAGGGCTTGAGGGGGGCTCAAGGCAGGGCTCCAGGTGTGGCTCAAGGAGGTTGCTTAATCCCAGGCCTCTGAGATCATGATCATGACCGGAGCCAAAGATACTTAACCAACTGAGCTGTCCGCGGACCTTCTGCTCATTTAACTTTTTAACCTTGGGACCACAACATCCAAAATCAGTAAGTAGTTTGAGGAACAAAAAGACAAGCGGAAGTATAAAGGATTATTCTTTCCTGTTCAGGAAATACAGTGCTAGTATGATAATGGTCACTAATGAAGGTTGCATGCATCAGTTTAATAAATTATTGGCTTGAAAGAAGAATTAAGGACAAAGCATTATCTAAAAATGTCCTGATTTTTAATGGACAACCAGCACTGTATTTACTTTCACATAGAATTCATTTGGGTTGGTAACTAATTACACAGTAATAGGAAAAAATTAGAAATTAACAAATTGTTCTCTTCTTAAATGTCAACCAAAATGGCAGTCGTTTTACTGCTGAAATTGAATTTACATTTCAAAATTCTTAGGATTTCAAATCTTACTTTTTATTTCCCAAACCTAATCTCTTTCTGTTGTTTTAAAGCAAAATTATATCCTTGTTCCTGGTATGAGGTAAAACAAAAGGTAATATATGCACATTTATATGTGACAAATATACAAATTATTTATAAATTAGTAAATTTCAGTTATTTTTCTGCACTTTGTTTCCTGTTTGGCCCTTAGAGTATCACTATGTACATTCTATGACAGTGTAAAGTGGTTAATTCATATACTCATTTCAGGACTTATCCCCTCTTTTTATAATTTACTTTTTCCAATCAGACTTTTTATTCTGCCTACAGATATGGCCATTTCTCTAACCAATAAAATATCTTTTAAGCTGCATAAGCAGTGTCGTGGACATATTTTTTCTCTTTTAAAAATTATTATTATTTTAGTTTTAGTTTTGCACTTTTAATTTGAATATTTATCAAAATAGTACATATACATTCTTGACAGTCAAATAATATAGGGTTTATAAGAACAAAAGAGTAGTCTCCTATCTCATCTTCCTATCTCTAATACCATCTCTTTACAAAGCAACCAATTGCAACTCAATTTCAACTATTTTTTCCTTGAAGTTACTGTTATTTTTCAAAATAAAAAAATGTATGGACATTTGTTGATTTTACTACTTTGACATGCTTTACTGACTTCCTACTTAAGGAACGTAAGAATTTACACACACATATGCACACACAAATAGTTCTTTTCCCTGCTTCCAGTGCATTGATTTCACAATTTTTGTTAAATTTATATTCATTTAAACTGTAAATCAACTTTTAGCTCAATCACATGCTATAGCATTATATTGTGTCTTTTTCTTTTCTTCTTCTTTTTTTTTTAAAAGATTTTATTTATTTATTTGACACAGAGAGAGAGAGATCACAAGTAGGCAGAGAGGCAGACAGAGAGGAGGAAGCAGTTTCCCTGCTGAGCAGAGAGCCCAATGCGGGCCTCGATCCCAGGACCCTGAGATCATGACCTGAGCCGAAGGCAGAGGCTTTAACCCACTGAGCCAGCCAGGCACCCTATTGTGTCTTTCTCTTGTACAACTTTTTCTCTTCTCTGGGAGTCATAATGGCTTTGATTTTTCAGTTGTTGAGGTTTTGTTGTAACTGTTGCTAATCTGCAAACTGTCTGAAGGCTTTCTCAATGAGACCAAACATACCAGATGATCTATCAGGTCCACTTTCTCCGCAGAAAATATCCTTCCTGGTGCCCCTGGCATTCTGTGCCAATCTGAATTGTCTGAAGAGGCAAGCAGAAAGAAGACTTCCCTGGGGTTTACTTTCACCTCTCCGGAGATTTTCTTTTGTCCTTTTCCAAAGTAAAGCCCTTCTTCACTAAATTTCTTTCCTTTCTCTGTCTTGTTTTATGGCCTCATTTTGATGAAGCAAATCTTCCCATAACTTCCTAGAAAAAGGTACATAGGTATAAAATTCTTGAGTCCTTGCATCTGATAATATCTTTATTCTTCTTTCATATGTGATGAAAGCTTAGTCCTGTTTAGAATTCCAGCTTGAAAATTATTTTCCTCAGAATACTTAAGGCATTATTTCATTTGCATCCAGTTTTTAGTTGTTATTGAAAAGCTCAAAGCAGTCTGAGGTCTAATCATTTCAATGTGATCTGTGTTTTCTTTTTCCTTTCTACAAGATTTTATGTTTATTTTTTTAATTCTGATGAGCTAAGTATTTACAAGGTTATGCATTATTGTGAGTTGTGTGGGTCTTTTTTTTTTCATAAGTAGTGCTATTTATATATGAAGAAATTGAGATACAGCTAAGTGCAGTAACTTGCCTGAAGTTACAAGGTAGTAAATAACAAGACTTAGATTAGAATCCAGGTAATCTAGCTCTACAGTCTTCTCTCTTGACCATTAAGCTAAGAAGTGAATAGCTTTTTGTAAATACATCTTAGGACAAGTCTTTCTCCCTTGATTGGTCATATTCTGTTATATGCTGGGACTTCCATAGAATGAGAATTTTGTAAATGCTTCATGGGAAATGGCACAGTTGTTACTATAACACTACAATGATAAAATCATCGTGCCCATCTTAATACATATATTCTGTTGGAATAAGTTTTTATAAATACCCTGAATACATATGAATCATCTTCAAAATTATTGGAACAATCTATATAATAGTTATAATTTTACACTTAAAAATTAGTAATCACAAAGCAAAAATGATAGCTAATATAAGAATGATAATAAACCAATTAATTAACACACAAACAAAAATACACACGGGGCTTTTGTGTTGTTGTTGTTCTTAATAAAACACACTGTAAACTTCATGTGGGAAAAATAAAAGAAAAAGNAGGGCTTTTGTGTTGTTGTTGTTGTTCTTAATAAAACACACTGTAAACTTCATGTGGGAAAAATAAAAGAAAAAGCAAGGAAGAAAAACCAGGCAAATTTTGAAAACAAAGAGTCATGATGGTAGGCTATTATGTTAGATATTAAAATTCACNATTTTGAAAACAAAGAGGCAAATTTTGAAAACAAAGAGTCATGATGGTAGGCTATTATGTTAGATATTAAAATTCACAGAGCCGCAATAATTTAAATAATGTAGTTTTCAATGAACAGTAGATTAATGGAATAGAATAAAAAATTCAGAAACAAGATCAGATATTTTCAGGAATGTAATATGTGATAAATAAACAAACAAAAGAGGAAAAAGTTAATTATTCTATAAGTAGTATTGAGCCCTTCTGCCATCAGTGAAAAAACAAGTTAGGACCAGCTAAGATATGTCGCAGTATTAAACAATCCCCACATATCAGTGACTTAAAAAATCGAAAGGAAGATTTTTTTTTTAATGCTACATGTACATTTAGGTTAGATGGGAACCTTGCTCTGCATCATGTTCAGGTACTCAGCTGAATGAGGTTCCTACTTCATGCTTTCAAAATTGCCAGAAATCTGCAGGAAAAAAAAGAAGATGGCATATTGTGCCTTGGTTCTTAGGCTTCTGAGCAAAATGACAAACATATCCATCACCTTTATTTTCATGTCATGAGCCAAAGTAAGGTGCATATGCACTTGCTTTCAAGGTAGATAATAAGTAAATATAATCCTACATGTGCTTGGAAGTGGAAAACTGTAACTATTTGAGGAAGAACACATTAGCTCCTTCCTTATCTTTCTTCTCAATCATCTTTATCCACACTGCCAAGCGCAGCTACCCAATAGCACCTTCTAGTTAATGTCATAAATGGAAAGTTCAGGAACTCTGGGTTATGCCGTGCTATAGGCTGGATGTTCCTATTCCCTCGAAATTCATATTTTGAGATCCTAACCCCCAAAGTAATGGTGTTAGGAGGTGGGCCTTTGAGAATAATTAGGTCTGTGGTCTAGATAATTGAAGTCTGTGGATATATCTGTTGGCTTATAGAATTAAGTAGCGTCACATAAATAAGAATCTTATTAAATTTTAAAGAATATTCCATTGCTAAAGCAACCTCAAGTGTGTGGGGAAAAGCATCGACAATTGTTAGACATCACTAGTCCCCTGCCACCTACCAGGCAGACAGAATTCTGCTCAGTCTGCAAGAAGATTCCATGCCCAGATGCCCATGATAGGTGTGACCTAGAAGATAGGTGTGACCTAGAAATCTTGGATTTCCCAGCCTCCAGGATTATGAGAAGGGAAATATATTGTTTGTAAGCCATCCAGTGTATGGTGTTCTGTGCTAGCAGCTTGAACTGATGAAAACGTGCCCTGTAGTCACTGCAGAAGCTCTGGGTGTGGTACCTATGAAATTTAGTTCAATTTAGCTCATAGGTCACCCCAATAGGTGAAAGAGACAAGTTGTCTGTCCCATACACCTGATGTATAATAATGAAACGGGGATATGATAATGACAATAAACATTCTTGTTTGGAAAGAGACAACTTCGAGACAACAGACACTGGTATTTATTTAGGCATTTCTGCAACTGTAAAGAAGATACTCTGAAGGATATTTGATTCCATGATAAAATAATAACAGTTAATGCCTATAACATAAAATGAAAGCATAAAACAAATAAATGACTACTTTCCATCCAGAACTGTAAATATATTCTAGTTATCATTCCCCAAATTTTATTCTTTGCTACAAATGTGCTTTGGAATAATTCTGCTCCATGAAATATACATACATAAATAACTCTGTGACTAATACTTATTCTTTTATACTATACACATTATCTCACATTCTTATTATAGAAAAATTTGTTGTTTGTGTTAGTGAAAGTGAAAAAGGGAACCTATCTCAAATCATTTAATATATAGGATATAAATATCCAATTGCTCACCTAAATTAAATGCATTTGCAAAATATGTATTAAATCTGACTCATTGTCTATCTAATCATTGTACATCAAAATTACATTCCCATTTTTTTCTAAACTTAATCTAAACTATTAAATTGCTTTGCCCTACTTTCTGTTTTATGTATTCCTACAGAATACATAGCAAAAGTTATGATCAATTCATATTAGAATTTGTTAATCTAAATCCCTGGTTATTAGTTAATGCTAGCTTGTGCCTCTAAAGAGAACTGAAAATATTAATAACTAGCACTAAATAATTTCCATAATTCCTGTCTCATTGTTAGTAAAATAACAATTTCTAATAATTCTTTAAAGCTAAAAATATTTAGGACAATAAATACAGTATTTTATATAACCTCAAAGTTGAAAAGGATTTTAGATAGGACATAAAAATACACTGATAAATATTACTGCATGATATTTTTAAAACTGATAAAATGTAGAAGAAAATACCATAAACAAAAATCAAAACACAAATGACCAATAGGTAAGTTATTTGTAATTCACATTACAGAAAGAGAATTCCCTTAATGTAGAAAGAATTCTTAGAAATCAATTAGATAATATTATGACTCAATTAAAACTTGGATAAGACATATAAAAAAAGAAAAGGAAACATAAATGGCTCATCATGATGTCAAGAATAATATTCATAATAAGAAAAGTGAAACTAACATAGAGAGACCCCAATTTTAGACTGTCATGTTGGCAGAGGTGAGAATGTTTGATGATGCACTGATTTTAAGAGAAAGGTAGGGGGATAAGGAATTTTTATTTAATGTTGGTAGGAAAGCAAATTACAACAATTTCTGTGAAGACAAATGTGACATTATTTATTCAAGTTAAACATGTATTTACCTTTTGAATCAACCATTCCAATTCTAGATATTTATATTACAGATAGGATGTGAAAAGAAACATACATGATAGTTAATATTAATTGCAATATTTTTATAGATGTTTAAACACATCATAAGTACCCATCAATATTGGAAATTGGTTAAAAATAATTCTTGGTACATACATAAAGTTGGATACTATGCAGTTGTTACATGAGCACTAACAGAGACATATTCCCAAGATATTCTGTCTCAAAAAATAAAAATAAGGTACAAAGGCAGGTTAGGATATGCTACTATTACTGTGATAACAAGAATACAAACAGATCTGGAGAACATATGAAGTAGCAACAATAGCTGCCTCTAGATGTCTGGTGACAGGGGAGAATAAAGTTTTTCTGGTATTTTACACCTTATGCATTTTATGCCAGATCCCCTACATATTCTAAAATAAATTGAATTGACAAAGATTATTTTAAAGGGATTTTGAACTCCCAACTATTTCTCTTTAAAATAATAGCTTAGTGATGTTAAGTGTTTTTTGTTGGGTGAATTATATTTAACTTTAATGGATGTAATTTCACATGGACCTGACAAATATTATTTACAGCAACGTTTTAATTGTCCCACATACTTTAAAACTCACCTTTACATACACAAGACATCTAACAGTGACAATATCCTTACAAAAATTATAATCACTGAATCCTATTAAACTACAGTACTCATGCAAATTTGCCAGCTTTTCATACACTTAATATATGAAAGTTCTATAAGCAAAAGTTTTTTGATCAAATACATCAAAGTATCTGTTTTCTCTTATTGTTAATAGGTTTGTTTTCATATGTTAACTTTAGTTCCAACACAATTACTCCTACTTTTACTTTTTTTGAGTGTACTTAATGTATGTGTGTTCTTCCTAAACAGAATTTTTTATTTTTTTAATTTGTTTTACAATTTATTTTTTGTTTTTTGTTAATTCCTCTAAAAGTAATATATTATGGGACAAACAAGCAGTGATATTTCTTATTATTCCTAATCCATTACATTTTTATTCCTAAAGCCTGGGTATGATCAGCAGATTTATGTGACAACCAGGTATTCAGATTAACAAATTCTAATATGAATTGATCATAACTTTTGCTATGTATTCTGTAGGAATACATAAAACAGAAAGTAGGGCAAAGCAATTTAATAGTTTAGATTAAGTTTAGAAAAAAATGGGAATGTAATTTTGATGTACAATGATTAGATAGACAATGAGTCAGATTTAATACATATTTTGCAAATGCATTTAATTTAGGTGAGCAATTGGATATTTATATCCTATATATTAAATGATTTGAGATAGGTTCCCTTTTTCACTTTCACTAACACAAACAACAAATTTTTCTATAATAAGAATGTGAGATAATGTGTATAGTATCAAAGAATAAGTATTAGTCACAGAGTTATTTATGTATGTATATTTCATGGAGCAGAATTGTTCCAAAGCACACTTGTAGCAAAGAATAAAATTTGGGGAATGATAACTAGAATATATTTATAGTTCTGGATGGAAAGTAGTCATTTTTTTATTTTATGCTTTCATTTTATGTTATTACTTAAAGGTAGTAGTAGACTCTATCTCTGATATCAATGTAAGATGTATAAGATTTTCACTTATTTGTGGAAGTAAAATCAAGCATATTATTTTATAAATAATAAATACATTATTTAAATAATATAAAATGTATTATAGTTTCAGTAAACAATCCAGCAAAATGTTTCTGTACCATATATTTTAATTTATCCATGATTTAATGGATTTTTAATTTTCTTCCTAGTATCAGTATTAAATATTGACAAATCCATATTAGTATTGTAGGATGCTATCATAATTAGGATACAAGTTACATTGCTATAGCAAAGTAAACCTAAACTACAGTAGCTTAATCAAGGTAGAAGACTGCAAATATTTTTTGCTCTGGGTATGGGCACGTGATTCAGGGCTGCTATAGTGGCTTGTTTACCTTGGATGCAAAAACTCCCTCTATCTTGCTGAATTACTAAAATGTATCTTTTATTTCATAGTTCCAGACACTCTTGTTCCCATTATGTCCACACAGTTACCAGAAAGTTGAGAAGAAAAAAATTAAGGCTACAGATCTCTTCTGTTCCTATTGCACAGCTCAGCACTGAGCTACATGCCCACACTTAGCAGCAATGCATGTTGAGAAATTCTGTCTTGACTCTGAATGGTATGTTCTAATCTAAAATTCAGGAGTTTTCAGGGGTGCCTGGGTGGCTCAGTTGGTTAAGCGACTGCCTTCGGCTCAGGTCATTATCCTGGAGTCCTGGGATTGAGCCCTGCATTGGGCTCCCAGCTCCATGGGGAGTCTGCTTCTCTGCTTTTCCCTCTGACTTTCTCCCCTCTCATGCTCTCTCTCCCTCTCTTTCAAAAAAATAAAATCTTTTAAAAATTAAATAAATAAATACAATTCAGGAGTTTTGTTATTAAAGGAAATAATGGATTCAGGGACTAATAATGTCTGCTGTATTTACAAATTCTATTTGATTATACCATCCCCATCCTTCTATCTGCAACCCCATGTTGGTGGTGGTAATTGAAAAAGCTATTAAAACTTAATGCTAGGGCGCCTGGGTGGCTCAGTGGGTTAAAGCCGCTGCCTTCGGCTCAGGTCATGATCCCAGGGTCCTGGGATCGAGGCCCACATCGGGCTCTCTGCTCGGCAGGGAGCCTGCTTCCTCCTCTCTCCTCTCTCTCCGCCTGCCTCTTTGCCTACTTGTAATCTCTCTGTGTCAAATGAATAAATAAAATCTTTAAAAAAAAACAAAACAAAACAAAACAAAAAAAACTTAATGCTATATTCAAATATAAGTAGCAAGAACTGTGCTCCATCTCCTGTTAACTCTGCCCTAATTTTTGAAGACTGTCTCATGTTAGTTATCCTCGAATCTTGTGAAAGAACAAATTAGTAAATAAAACATTGTGAGTCAGTCATTTTGTGTTTTCTTGAATGCAAAAGCATGGAAATACAAGATATCTTGCAGTACTCAGTTCTATTCTTTGAGCCCAGTTTTCTTTGTCTTGTGTGAGTCCTCAAATATTTTTAAGATGGAGAGGAGGTACACGGGGGCTGTGACTAAGTTGATGAAGGGGCATCAGAGATGGTGCCAATGACCACCATAAAGAAAAGCAAACCCGTATGTAGATCCTTCTGAAGATCAGGGGGGAACTTCTGTTTGTAGCAATCCTGAAAACAATGCTTAGAATCACAGGAAGAAGAGAATACTTCACTGGTTGAATTAAGGTCTGATTTTCATCAAGCAACATTAAGCATTTTGACTGCAAGAAAATTTCCATAAAAGGATGGAGAGGGAATTGACCAGAAGGAAATAAAATCAGGGTAAGGGGACATTCTTTACTTGTGTGCATTGAAGTTAAGAGGATCTTTGATCAGATTTCCCCAGAGACAGAACCTGAGACAAGGATTAGAATGAAAATTGCTTCTTTGTGAGGTAATCTCCAGAAGCACTAGTAGGGGAGTGGGGAAGTACAACAAAGATGATAAGTAACCTACAAAGAATTCTCAAGCGTTATTCCACTGGGAAACTCAGAGGTGCAGTGGTGAGCATCCAACAGAGTTATTTCTGCTTCTCGTTGGTTGGATACTTCCCTCCCCCACCCTCCCCCCACCCCAAAGCATTTATTGTGCTAGTAATTCTGGTTCTGGACTCTTGCAAATCTGGCTCTGGTGACTAAAGAAATCTTTCAGGAAAAGAAATGTGGGAATTGGAAGTCAGACTAAGTGCGCACTAACAGGGCAAACTCAGTTTACACTGCCTGCTATTATAAAAGAACCTGATACCCCATTCAGTGTGTACAGTTGAAAGTACAGTTGAAAGTCTTTTGAGTATAATTTCCTTGGGTGGTTGAGACTCTTCCACTTAAAAATTATAGGAAGACAATTACCTTTCTTTGTAACTCCTCCTCTGCACCTTCACTAATAGTGAGGTTTTTCCCCCTCATGTTGCTATCATTTGTGGCAAAAAACAAACAAACAAAAAAACAACAAAAAAACCACAATAGAAGACCAAAACAAAACAAACAAGCAAACTTCTAACATTTTATTAACATTTGAATTCCAAGCAAGCCTCCGTGGCTCAGGTGGTGAAGTGTCTCCCTTCAGCTCAGGTCAGGATCAGAGGGTCCTGGGACTGAGTCCCACATCAGACTCCCTGCTTAGCAGGGAGCCTGCTTCTTCTTCACCCTCTGCCCCTCCCCCCTGCTCCTGTTCTCTCTTGCTCAATGTGCTCTCTCTCACATAAATAAATAAATAAATAAATAAATAAATAAATAAATATTGTAAAATATAAATAAATTATAAATTATAAATAAATTATTTATAAACAAACAAACAAACAAACATTTTAATTCCAAAGATTTGGTGCTGTGATGATCCTGGGATTAGAAATAAAAGAAATTATGACAGTGTTCCTTCCCTCTAGGAGGTTGGAGTCTACTAAAGTATGTGGTGAGAGTAATTTGTAAGTTCCATTCACAAATATTCTACGATATGGTAGAATATTTGTAAATGGTAGGTACTTTGCCGATTCTGGTATTCATTTGCCTGGTATTTCTAGACACAGTAAAAGATCACATTGAGTATATTCTCCATATTCTTGTCGGTTGATTTGCTTGCCAAACTTGCAAGGTTTGATGAAATGAAATTATTGATAATGGGTCTTTCCATGAGAGTGTTGTTTAGTTCAACAAGAAATCTGGATATGTATCATGGCTTGTGTTAACTAATTAAAGATAACAGTTTCCTCAAACATTATCAAGTATAAAAAGACATAAAAGAAGCTTTTGAAATACACTTTGGTTAAAAATACCAATGTAAACCAACCAAATAAGTGAATATATAATAAATAAATAACTTAAATGTCCTTTTTCAATATTAGTTTTTACTTATATATTTAATTCACAAACATGTTTTTATAGCTCATTGCTTCCTAGTACTTCCTTGTGAATTAATTTCCTATTACTATTCGTGGTTTTGAACATAGCCTGTAAGAAAGAAATTTTTGGTTTCCATATATCCAAAATGTCTTTATTTCAACTCCAACATTTGGATACTATGTTTTTTGCACAAAGCTTTAGATTCAAAGTTATGCTACCCTTGTACTTTGAAGATATCGTAGCATTTACTATTGTTTTCTTGCAAACAATGCAATTAATTGTAAGTAATTTGGCAGTCTCCTTCATTGAAAGTTGTGTAAACTTTCTCCTTGAGAGCCTTGAGGATTTTATCTTTAACCCCACTGCTCACAAAAGAAACTGTTATGTGCCTACATCTGGGTTTTTATTCTAGTATGCTCCATCCGACAACAGACATCTCATTTATATGACCTCTTTCTTTATGTATTTCTGGGATATGTCATTAAATGCTTTTTTAAAAAGCACTACATGTTTCTATTCTCTTCATTCTGGAACTCCAAGTAAATGGTATTGGGGTTTCTGAATCAATGGTATATAACCCTTAAAATTCCTTTCATACCTTTGACTTCATTATGTTTTTGTCTATATTCTGGAAGATTTTCTTTCTTTCTTTCTTTCTTTTTTAAAGATTTTCTTAATTCAGTTTTTAGCTCACCAATCTGCTCTACAGCCGTATCAGTATGCTATCTATCTACTCACATTAGTTGTGTTGTCAAAGCCTTTTGATTTTGTAGTATATTGCACATACTACAGAATATCTACAGGTATTTTTGTTTTAAAAATCATAAGATGAGGGGTATCTGGGTGGCTCAGTTGGTAAAATGTCTGTCTTCAGCTCAAGTCATGATCCTGGGGTTCCAGGATTGGGCCCGCACATCGGATTCCCTGCTCAGCAGGGAGGCCTGCTTCTCCCTCTGCCCCTCCCCCCGCTTGTGCTCTCTCTCTTTTTCTCAAGTAAGTAAATAAAATCTTTAAAAAAAATCATAAATTGAATTCCTGATACACTTAAAATTCCACTTAAGAATTCACTAATAATATCTTTGGAGTCCTCTTGCCTATCCATAAATAGTTATGTCCACCCTCTTCCAAATATCTGTTTATTTATTTTTGGACTTCAGATAAATATAATAATAATAATTGCATTCTTCTGGGATTGTTTCTTTATTCACTCTTTATTTTATTTTGTTTAAGAAACACTATTGTTTATTGTTTATTCTAATATTAAAGGACATTTGGCTGTATAAATTACTTTGTTATTATGAATAATGTTGCAACAAAAATTCTTGCATATTTCTAAAGGGGCATATACAAGAATTTTCCAGTATAGTTGTCCAGGCGTGGAATAGTGGAATTCCTGGTTTGTAAGGTATTTACATTTTTATATTTGTTCCATAATTCCTGAGCAGTTTTTTAAAAGGATTGTGCCTATTTAAATATCCACTATTACTATACAAGAAATGTTATACTTTATATTCTCACAAACTTTTAGCATTGTCCAACATTTAAATTGTGTCAGCAAAGTGTGTGTGTGTGTTTGTGTGCTTGTGAGATATAGTATTTTGTATTTTATTTTGATTTACCTCATTACCAAAGCAATTGCACTTTTCATAAGTATACAGAACTCTTGCGTTTTAATCTTCTGTAAAACATCTTTCTAGTTTTTGCCCAATATTCTTTGGAGTTGTTGATGTCTTTCCTTTTTTTTCTTTTTTTTTTTGTGTGTGGAAATTGTTTTATTGTCTGGATACACAATATCGCAAAGCCTATTTTATTAGAAAGTGTTGACTATCTTGCAATTTGTTGAATACTGTACTGAAAGTGAAAAACAGAATGGTTGTGTGGATACAAAATGCTTGCCAGTGCACTGGTTGTTTACCCTATTGATGATGTGCCTGACATATATTTGGGGTTTTTTTTAAAGATTTATTTATTTATTTATTTATTTGACAGAAAGAGAGAGATCACAAGTGGGCAGAGAGGCAGGCAGAGAGAGAGGGAAGCAGGCTCCCTGCTGAGCAGAGATCATGACCTGAGCCAAAGGCAGAGGCTTAACCCACTGAGCCACCCAGGTGCCCCACATATTTGTTTATTATTCTCATTTGTCCTCCATCTATTGGTTTAGAAGTTACATATTTATATGTGTTCTATTAGTGTTTATCCTTGAAATTGTAAAATACATATTTAAGATCACAATCAGTGAATCAACAACATCCTACCAATCTACTCACATCGACAAACAATACAAGGACTTTAGAATTCTTTGTCTTAGATCAACCCTTAACAGCTTGCATTATTACTGTTTGGTATTATGGTTCTGCCCTTATTTTAAATCTCAGAAAAACAATTGTTACTCTTTCATAAAGACATTTTAGGTCTAACAAATATTTTCATCTTTAGTTTGCTCACCATTACATTATTGGATCTCAGATTTTCCATGTGGGGACATTTTCTCTCATTTTCATATGTGACTGCAAATACCTTTTAAGTCCCTTTAATGGGAGTCGGTTTGAGGTAAACTATTAATTTTATTTATCTGTAAAGTTTTTATCAATATTTTCTCTTCAAATATACTTTTGGGAGTACATTGTTCTAGTCAACACCTCTTTTTTTTCGGTACTTTGAGAAAATCAACCCTCTGGTTTTCTTTGTTGCTGCTGAGAAATCAGCTGTTGGTTTAATGGTGATTCACTTGCAGTTCTCTGTTCTTTCTGGCAGATTTCAAAGTATTCTCTGTTATGTATCTAGGCATGAATTTCTTTTTATTTGTTTTATTGATATCCATTGGGCTTTTTGTCTGTTATCAGTCTTATGTAGTGTTTTGTTTTGTTTTTTCAAATATTACCTCTTCTCCATGTCCTAGTCTCTTCTTACTTTCTGATCTTTCATATATTGGTTTTCCTGACATGTGCTTCATGACTTGTAATATCATTTTCATGTTCCCGATTACACTGTCTGGTCTGTATTCTGAGTATTTCTTCAAATATATCTTATAGTGTAGCAAAACTTTTAAGTTTCTTTTTAATCTGCTCTTTAATTATGTTTATGGAATTGTTAATTACCATATTTTGTATATCTAGAAGTTCCATTTAAACCTTAAAAAATCTTTATCTTTCAACATATATTTAATATTTTTCACAACCTTAAACATAACGTGTATTTTGTATATGTTGCTTATAAGACTTTTTGCTTACCAGATGATTTTACTGTTTTTAGTCTGAGTACATCTCATTTTGGATTTTATTATTTCTTAAGACTTTCCTTAATTTAGATTTTTTTCCTTTTGTGTGTGTGTGCAAGTCTGTGTGTGTGTGTGTGTGTGTGTGTGTGTGTACTCATTTCCAGAGGAAATATTTGAGGGGTGTGTTCCATTTTCTTTTTCCTTATATATGGGGATTAGCAATGCCAGATCATGTTATATTTGTCTGGGTTTTTTTGTTTTTGTTGTTTGTTTGTTTGTTTTTCAATTCTCACTGGGTCTGTGTCTGGCTTTGTAATTAAGCGTTTTTAATAGTTTTTTTTCCCCTTTATACCTAATGACATGGCTGAAAAAGGTAGTACGCAAGGTTTCCTACAAGGCATATTTTTCCCCTAATTTACCAAGAAACCTAAGTAGCTTGGGGCTTCTGTCTCTATTCCATGTGTCCCTGATCTTTAATCTTGTTCACACCCCAGACTTTACCTCTTGCTCCCCATATTTGTATGTTTAGCTAAAACCAAAGCTCTAAATAAACATAGATTATCAAATCAAATTCTAACTCCAGGGTTTGCTGACTCCCACTGGATCTGAGCTATCTGAATTCTGATTTAGCATTGCATTCTTTACTACTATTTGGTCAGCCATGTTTTAAAAAAATATTTTCAAACATTATCCAGCATTTTTGGTGTTCTGAATCAGCAGAAACATCTTTAAACATCAAACTGAAAATATTTTTATAGATAAAATCCTCTACTGAAAATTTACATTAGCAGTTGTATTTTTATATCTAACTATTCCATCTGATTCTTTTTAAAAAATTTTTTTATCCTTTTTTTTTGTAAGTTCATATTTTAATTCCAGTTAGTTAACATACAGTGTTAGATTCAGGTGCACAATTTTAGTTTCAGGTGCACAAAACTGTAATACAATAATTCTGTACATCCTCTGGTGCTCATCACAGCAAGTGCACTTGTTTTGATTCCTTTTCATAAATACTTGCTCTTGTTTCTTAATTTCCTATACTTGTTTTGTAGTTGTATTATATCCTCTATCACTTCCAAATTGCAAATGTGTTTATTTTTAAGGCAGTTCTTTATTGCTTTCTTATTTTCTTATGTAGAATTGCTTTAGACCATTGGGATTCGTGAGTGAAAAAACCCAAAATAGTAGAATAGTAAGAACATGTCTTGTTTTGCAAACTCCATCATGATTCACTGACTTTGAAAACATTTTGAATAACTAAAAAAAATTTAAAAAATGCATAATGTAATTTGAAATACCCTTAGTTATATCTAAATGCAAAGAATCTTTAAAGATTTCTTTTTTTCTAAAGATTTTATTTATTTATTTGACAGAGAGAGAGAGAGACAGAGAGAGAGAGATTACAGATAGGCAGAGAGGCAGGCAGAGAGAGAGGAGGAAGCAGGCTCCCTGCTGAGCAGAGAGCCTGATGCAGGGTTCTATCCCAGGACCCTGAGATCATGACCTGAGCCGAAAGCAGAGACTTTAACCCACTGAGCCACCCAGGCACTCCTCCTTAAAAGTTTCTAAGAAAAAACCCCCAACATATCTTGTTATAGTTACACTATAGAGAGATGCAAAGTGAGTTAAACTTCTCTAAACTTGACTTCAGTGCATCCATACTATCCATAAGGCTGCCCAGTCCATCATCCATCATCCTTATCTGTTTTGGGGCTACAAGAGCTACTACTATAGGACATTCCTGTGGGCAAAATCCAGGGTGGCACACTGTCTTTGACGAACTCTCAGTGAGTGAGTGCCAGAGAGGAAAAAACAGGATCTGTTGAGTAGAGAGAAGAGGTGATCTGGCAGCTGGTGGTAAGGAGAAGATATTCATATGAATTATGTCCCCATCCTGCCAAGACCTCAAAACATCAACAATTAAGATAAAGTGGGCAAAGCTCTAAATTTTCCCCTTTGGGGTGGTCTTTTTTCTTGTTATATCCTTTGGTAGTGATGTTCTGAGAACTTTATTGGTACAAACATGATTCTGATAATGTGTGTGTGTGTGTGTATACATGTGCACATTTGTACACACAACCTTCTAATCCTTTGTGCATACCTCCTGTGCACCTTCTTGGATCCACTGTTTAAGAGAATGGTGTCCTGACTACTTATTGCACGTTTGTATTTTAATCTATTTGCTTTTAGAGAAAAGAATTTAGGATGTCCAATGGCTCTGTGCACCACTTTTATACTGGTTCATATCTCAGCATGTTATGTTTCTTTCAAACCTGTAGCTATAGAAACATTTATCATTTTTCTTGCTTTTTCATGCAACAGTTGTACATAATGTTTCCTTTTATTCAGTGACATTTAGTGGTATTAAATGGTAGAAATGAGCTCAAATTCTGAATGAAGGCTCAGACAAGCATTATAGTTCCTGAAAGTAGCTGGAACTGGTAATCATCATGATAAATGGCCCACTGTGAGTTGGTGGAAGATGTACAATGGATTGTCACTAGCTGCTTTTGAATTACAATTGCTTTTTATGATGTTAACAGTTACCTGACCAAATGCCTAAATGGAGACAATCAGAATGAAGAGGCTGTTATACCTAGATCTTGTTTTATCTTGATTTGATATAGAATACATAAAACATGCCAAAGTAAATTTATTTTGAAGTCAGCCCAATTGCAAATCATTCTGTACCTTTTTTTTTCCTTCTGAACAATGTGGTATGAGTATCAATAGCCCATGGAATGATTACGAATAGAGAAGACTTTTTAAAAAAATCTATACCCAAGTGTACTACAGATGAATAACTCATATAAAGTATAAGTTGTACGTTGGGGTAGATTTACTCTTAACAACAGTTCTTTGAGGTGGAAAATGTTATTATCAGTTTATAAATGAGTTAACTGAGGTTAGCAGAGATTTAAATAATGTTCATCAGAGCAGTAAAATATACATTTCCTGATACACTGTAAGTACACAATATGTGTTAATTTTTTCCAATCAGCTCATTGGTTTGGAGGTTCTATTTAGTTTTATCTCATGTGTTTGCAGACAGAGCAGAATTATGTGAATGTTATTTGGAAGACTGTTATTGCAGAAAGCATAACCAGATCCTCCTTATGTCCTCCTCACATTTCTAATTCCAGTTATTCAGACTTTTGAACTTTCTAGACCACAAGTTGCTGTTTCATAACCAAATCTATTTGGGTAAAAGCAGGAAAAAAAAACACAAAGCAAATGTTGGGTTTTGAAAATGCACTAAGGTGCATATTTTTGAGTCAGGGGAAAACCTTTCAAGACCTTACTTAAAATCCTTTTACTTGTTTTCAAAACTTGCTGATTAACAGAATCACTAACATGTGAAATGCTCTCATGTAAACTTCAGGTCTCTGCTGGAGGTGGAGTAGTAAAACTTAGACAGTAGAAGCCCAGAATCTGAGTCAGACAACCCAGGCTTATATTCCATATCTATGTTCATTAGCTCTTAAAACTTCAATTTCTTCATCTGTAGGAAAGGATTTATAAGATTGTAGGATACTTGTGTATGGTTTAAATAGAATACCATCTATAAAGACCATAAGACTGGGCGCCTGGGTGGCTCAGTGGGTTAAAGCCTCTGCTTTTGGCTCAGGTCATGATCTCAGGGTCCTGGGATAGAGCCCTGCATCAGGCTCTCTGCTCAGCAGGGAGCCTGCTTCCTCCTCTCCCTGTCTCTCTGCCTGCCTCTCTGCCTACTTGTAATCTCTCTCTCTCTGTGTCAAATAAATAAATAAAAATCTTAAAAAAAAAAGACCATAAGACTATGCCAGGCACCCAGAAATCTATAAATAAATGTTAGTTATTGATATTCTTTATATTTTTAAAAATCTCAAAGCGAGGACTGAGAGAAGCATTGTTCTACCTTACATGTAATACTAATAAGGCTTTTACAGTGGAGACTTTCTGCAATAAGACAAGGCTGCTGCCAGCCGAAATGGGAACCCATAAACCTGGAGAAATAACTAGAACTACCACTGCTCCTCCGCCTCCTCCTTTACACACACACACACACACACACACACACAAATTGTGTATATAAACCCATATATATCCATAGAAAGAAAGAAGGAAAATGGTAGGGTTAATACCAAGATTATTAGCAGTTTTACTCATAAAATACTCAAGACTACTGTTACTTTTATGCATACTGAGTTGTACTACAGATTGGCAGACAGAACAAGTGTCAGCAAGGTAGAACCATGTGGTTTAGAGGCAGAGAGTTTTTTATTCCTCAGAAGATCCTGGGTGGGTCACTCTGTTCCTCTCTGCATAATACCACTGCACTCATGATGATTGTTAAGTCGATAAGCAAAAGCAAGTATGTATCTACATGTCTAAGTTCAGAATTATCTGTTAAATGTGATAAATATCTGCTAATAGATTTTGGAAGTACTATATCTAAAACATTTTATTTTAAAAATTTTTGTGTTGAGAAATTTTTAAAGCCAAGGTATCAAGACTAACATGCGTTGAATGGGTTGGTTGACCAAGAACTTGTTGGCAATATAAAAGAAAAACACTATTTATATAGGATACTCACTAATAGCTATTTAACTTTTGCTGTAGGACTGAGTATAATTAGGTAAAATATTAGGCATTTGTAGTTTTTTAAAATATCCAAACAGCACACATTTTTTGTTTTTTTCTTCTCTATCCCATAATTAAATGCTTGCATGTAATTAATTAAGACTCTGAACACCTAACGTCAACTTTCACAGGTACAGATATATAAAGGACTTATCACTGAGCATGTCAGAAACAGGTATAGTTTGAAGTCTTTTAATATACAGGTGTATGCACATGATGTACCTGTGAATAGAAGAACTCTGGGTAGCAGCTGTTTCAACTCCTACATCTTTGTAATCTTGAGTCATGCTTTTCACTTTTGTATACTTGGCTGACTCTAATGAGACACTGCATACAATTTCTTTGAAGGTGAAATCTCAGGATAAGAAAAAAAAGATATTTTAAGTCACAAGAAAGTGCAAATATTTCCTATATGAAACAATTACACAAATTAATTTGTCAGTTTTTGCACCAAACAATCCTGAGAATGCTGTTTTATAAATTGCCCACAACTGTCTAAATTTCCAATTATCTCTCAGGTCAAACAACCTCCAACTTTAGTGGGCATGAGAATTAGAACGAGAGTAGATTTTATGATAAAGATTTTGTAGTTTCACCTTGAAACTTTGAAGTAGATTTCCTGTGGAGTAAAGAAACTGATATTCTTCTAATTGCCTCAAGAGATACTGATGCTTCAGGCTTGTTTACTAAGAACAACCCTCTGAGGAGCCTGGGTTTGCCCTTTGAGAAGCTCTGTGTTGCCTAAACTTGACAAAGCCTTCAACTGCTCACTTTAATGTCAAAATTGAATAGTTTAAGCACCCAAATTATTCTCTCATACTATAGGTTAGTTTAGTCAAAATTCCAATTATTTCTAAGAAAAGATGGACAGAAATGCATCACAAGCTTAAGAAGGACAAAAACCTAAATTAAAGCTTTAAAAAATCTATTCTGTACATCAAAAGCATATAGAGGGCGCCTGGGTGGCTCAGTGAGTTGAAGCCTCTGCCTTCGGCTCAGGTCATGATCCCAGGGTCCTGGGATCGAGGCCCGCATCGGGCTCTCTGCTTAGCAGGGAGCCTGCCTCCTCTCTCTCTGCCTGCCACTCTGCCTACTTGTGATCTTTCTCTCTCTGTCAAATAAAAATAAAAATCTTTAAAAAAAAAAAAGCATATAGATAGGAAATCTTCAGGGAATTGGCATAGGAAGGGCAGTTCTAGAAGCAGCGACGTCTCTCAGATAAAATAACTCTATGCTAGTTCTTGTTTTACTCATTCTCAGGACCTAATTTTAAGAGTATTTAACTTGTATCAGTGGTTCTCAAATTTTAGCATGTAGAATCATTCAAAAGGATTTTAAGACACAAGTTGCTGGAACCCAAAGTTCTGATTCAATATTCTGGGAGAATATCCAAAGTTTGCATGTCTAAAAAGTTCACAATTGATACTGATGGTGCTGGTTTGGGGACCATGCTTAAAGAACCACTGAGTTAGGTGGACATTGTGAAGGGTGATTTGGACGAGGAATCAAGTATGGCCTTTGGCCTTAGGCCAGCTGGAGCAGTGTTTCACACCATCCAGACCGAAGACTGAGTCTAGTACATTGCTATCAACCCATTACTCAGTTCTTTTCTGACAAGGATGGCTTTTTGAGGATGCTTCTCATCCCTAAAAATCTGATACATCAACAGAACCCAGGAAGAACCTAAATAAGAACGTGCACAGGACAGTTATAGTCATGATTCCCCCTGAAGCAAGACAAGAAATAGCCACTCCACCCTCTGGACAGCCTGTGGATGCCTGGGTATCATAAAAAAAGAAAGAAAAAATCCCCTAAGTTATACTAAGGAAAAGCTATTTTTTCAAATCTTTACCTATATCGGACTGTAACTTTTGGAGCTGCACCCTTTTTTCAAAATCTCAAGGTAACTTCAGCAATGTCTTTTTTTTTTTAATAAGACTATGAAAGACATAGAGATTGGAGATGAAACTAAGATATAACCTATAATAAATAAGGTAAATTGGTTTGGGCATAAGAGCTTCTTGCAGGCTTGAAAGTCAAGAAGTTTTATTCTTAAACTCAGTGAAACAAAAAATTGATGGACTTCAGTGTGATGATGCTGTAACTTGCAGCTCACTGGCAAACATGCTAAGTCTCGAAGGTTGGAAGGGATTTCAAAAGGAAAGAATAAAATTCACAGGAAGATGAAAATGTGCAAACGTTTGGTAAAGAAATGTTTGTTGGACCATTCAGAAACAATGGGACTTGAGAACATTGATTAAAGAGGCCTTGCTAGGTTCCTCCCTGTCTACTTATATGGGTTCATATTATAATGTAGTTATCTCTGGTGATAACTCTCTACCTAAATTATTCTGTGCAGTTTTGAAGGGAAGGGATCAAAGTTTCTTTCTTATTCTTAGGGCCTTGATTGTTTTCAGCTTGAAATAATCTGCCTGCCAAGGTGGTGCATTTTGGGGCAGCCTGCTCTTGGCCCTTAAAATAGACAATTTAATACATAAAGGGTTACTAGATGTAAGTAAATCACAGAGTGCTTTGTGGACACAAAACAAGGATGTCAACCCATATTAGGGTTCAGGGAATCAGGAAGACTTCACTTAGATTGAGGCAACCAGTCTAAAAAGAAGGCAAGCAGAGGAAAAATTTGCCACCAAAATGGCAAAAATGAAAGAAAGACACTTTTGAGGACTTCTAATTTTTGGGGCTCAAGAATTGGAGAGACTTGAGAAGTGACAAGAATGCAGATGAAATAAACTAGGGTTATTTCTGAGAAAACCTGAATGGCACACGAGAGTTAAAATGTTATTCACAAAGAAGTGAGAAAGTGAAGAATCTCAAGCAGGAGAGATTTACCCTTAATTTGCATTATAAGAATGTACTCCCAGGGAAAATGGATGAATGCAGGTGAGACTGGAGACAGGTAAGCCATTTAAGAGACTGCCCTGTACTTGGACTTGCTTAGGCTGGGAAACAATGAGTTTGCAATGAAAGGGTATAAGGGAATGGAAAAGAGTGGGAAGTTTTCAGAACAAAAACCTAACAAGAATCAGTGATTTAATGTGACAGCTTTGCTAGTTTGTGGGGTCAGATGGAGGACAATAAATATGTGAGGTCTGATTTCACTTATAAACATTTCAACTTATTATGAAAGTATACTACAAAAAGCTCAAGCCAAGAAGGACAATGTCATGTTATGGCGGTTGGTAGGCCATGTGGCTTTGATTGTGTTTCAATTAAGGGAGAGGGAACTGCTCTCTGAAATGGTCCAAAAGTGCCCAGAAAATTCCTGTTTGGTGGGTGTGGGCCAGAGCAAGCTGTCTCTTTAGTTCAGGTTCTTAATTAGACCGTTACTTTCCTTGTCCAACATTTCTTTTTCTAAATCAACCTACCGTTTGTTTAACTAGACAATATATACATATATATGTATATGTATATGTGTGTGTAAATATATATGTATATATATATATGCATATACAACCTACTTTTTATTATGAAACTTTGGAAATATATTCACTACAAAAAGAAATTCTTGATTTTTAGCTGTATAGAGGAAGAAGGAACAATTAGAACAGTTACTTTTTTAAAAGATACAAAATAAAATGACCTTCCTACCACCACCCAAATAACTAGTCTTTCTGTGAAAATATAATTCAGGAAAGGTTTTTTTTTTAGCTACATTTTTATAGTTTGATCACTATTTTTACAATTTCCTTTCTCCTGTGAAAATCTGAACATATGTTCTGCTATATTCCATGCCTCCCAGATGAACAAGGAGTATGACTTATAGTAAATGTAAGTGGGGATTTGTTCTCAGATTTTCATATAAATAGAAATAAGAAAAAAAATATTGCTAACCCATGAAATTTGGATAGTTGTTTAATAATTCTTAACGAGAAAGTATCAAAGAATGTTATTAGCTGGACACTTCCAGATTGAATTATTATTTTAGATTATGAAGATGTAGCCCTTTAGAAACTGGATACCAAGGCACATCAGGAACTTTTTAAAAAGTTATAAACTAAGTTCCAGCATTTGGGAGTCTTAAAGGTATAGAAATTACACATTTAAAAGTTGTTTTTGTCCTATTTGGATATATGTACATATATAGCATATATGTAGTATATATAATATTGTTATAAAGAAATTTTTAGATCAATATGAATTTTACAAACTTATGAAAACAGGATTTTTTTTGCAAATAAGGATGATATATTTAGCCGAATATTCAATAAATTAGAGATGGAAAAATGGATGCCTTATAATGTTTATATAATATCTTCTCATATTCTTATGTATGTTTATGTTTTCTCATATTCCTTTCAGGAAGAACAGCAAGGTAGATGCAGCAAATTGGAATAATTCTTCCAAAGAAAACACAACTCAATGAAGAATATATTACATTCAGAACACTGAACCATTATTATTTTTTATTTTTTTTTAAAGATTTTGTTTATTTATTTAACAGAGAGAAAGAGACTACAGGTAGGCAGAGAGGCAGGCAGAAGGAGAGGGGAAAGCAGGCTCCCCGCTGACCAGGGAGCCCAATGTGAGGCTCAATCCCAGGACCCTGAGATCATGACCTGAGCCAAAGGCAGAGGCTTAACCCACTGAGCCACCCAGGTGCCCCTGAACCATTATTTATTAATAGAACTGCAAACATTGTGGTCTAAGTAAGCTAAACATGACACAAATATGAGCTATTCTTTTACAATTGTCAGTATTCTGAAAATTCCCTAAATACTCTTGAAACACTTTATTATCATATCACATTATTTAAAATAAATACAGACTGTTAAAACATTAATATTAGGGGACTTAAATAGGCCCACTTCATCTGCCATGATGAAAAATCACCCACATATCACATAAACAGGGAATATGCACTATAATCTCAACCTCTCCCATTTTGTTGTCTTCTGTTTCTTTCTCCCAAACTTTAATTGTTCCCTTGAGTATCCATGTCCCTTTTTGAAGGTTGGATGGGGCTTGGAGTGGGATTAACATGATCAGTTCCAGTCCCACCAGTATCCCTCATCATCTCATGGTCCTGAGTATCTCAAGCAAGTCTTTTGACTTCTTAGAGAACTTTGTGTTTTTGGCTATAGAAAGAGAACATTGGTTAGATGATGTTACAGGGGACAAGGGCAGGCCACCCTAAGTTGGGCCACTTTAGTATGAAGGTTATTCTGAGCTGAAGGCAACTGAGACACTGCAGGCTCAAGAGAAACT
Organism: Ailurus styani; assembly: GCA_002007465.1. Lineage (NCBI taxonomy): Eukaryota > Metazoa > Chordata > Mammalia > Carnivora > Ailuridae > Ailurus > Ailurus styani. Next base: position 1,167,546 of record LNAC01000429.1, read on the forward strand.
TCTGCTGCTCTCTTAAGCACATAGAAGAATCTAAATTGGTGGTCCTTTCCAGAATAAGGGTTAATAGCAGAGATAAATTTTATCTGAGTGACCCATCTGTATGACAGGGCAAATATCTACTTAATTACCGAACATCTGTCCTTCATATTACCCTGTGCATTACATTCCTTCCCTTTGAAGTCCCAGACCCCTACCCCCTTCTCCTTTGTTCAGGATGACATATATATATTCATTTTTCCTGACTGTCTTTGAAATTTCCATGTCTATGTGGAGTCTCCATATGTATGAAATTAAGTCTGCTTTTCTTCTGTTAATCTGTCTCATGTCAATTTAATTCTTAGTTCAGTTAGAAGGGCCTAGAAGGGGACAGGAAATTCTTGCTCCCAGATATTTCTATTTAGCCCCTTTTTAATCTTAACCATCAAAGCTTCCATGATCCCAGCACTGTCTTCATGGTCTGTTTTTCTGGCTCACTTGAGTTATCCATCTTTTCATTGTTAATTTAGACCCAATTTTTAAAACCAACAAACAAAAAAACCCACTGTTTTTCATAATTAATATTTCTCAAAATTTTCTATAATAAATTTAATAAATTTGAAAGGTTGTAGACAACCTAGATTCTGTTAATACACATAAACAGAAATAAAACTGTGAAATAATGAGGTCCCATGAAATAAATGTGCTAGTGTATGCATGCATGTGTGTATTCCTGGGCATTGGGAGAGCCATATGGCTGGCAGGCTCTGTGGAGTGGAAACATTGAAGTCCTGCTGCTTTATGTCCTTCTTTTCAATTTCCAGTCCCTGCCCTCTCAGTAGCACCATGTGCAACAGAAGCCTGAAACACACAGGTGACATTGCCATTGTCTCCATGTTCTGATCACCTGCTTGCAGAAAGCCAGGGAAGGAGCCAGTCAGCTATATTAGTCATTAGATATGTACTTTTCAGTTTAAATAGGTCATGGTGATCTGGAGCAGAATGGACTGATGAAATTCAGAATACTAGGCTTTTTTCTTGCCTCTGCATGGTGGGTGAAATCAGAGAAAGGACTAAGTTCCCATATGTTTCTTCTCTTTTTCTTTTTTGCTGCCTTCCCTACCCCAATCTTTTGACCCCCAGTGAATTAGCAAGTGAATTTGGTGTTCCTTTTAAAATGAGAAGGACAATACACGGATGAGAACTGTTCTTCAAAAAGGTATTTTGCAAAGGTATTTTACAAAGCACTTAAAATTTCTCATACTAAAAACACTTGTCATCCATTGATATCAGTAGGAAGATTGCAGTTATGTGTCAAATACATTTTATATTTATTTATAATTACTTCAAATCACACAAGGGCAACAGAGAGATTTCATGTATGTTCACCTAGTGCCAGAGAATAATTAGGTGAAAACCTAGAGAGTAATTTTAATTCATAAAACGTGTGTGTGCGTGTGTGTGTGCGTGCGTGTGTGTGTGTGTGTTTGTTTGTATATATGATGCAAAAATTAACCAGCTTGGGTCTTTCCTACCTCTATCCCACTCCAGCCACCTGTTTGAACAATTCTTGTTCTTGAATCTTTTTTCCTTTTCTGAGACAGAAATCTAAACAATAAAAATTTGAAAAAAGAGAAAAGGGACAGTTTATCAATCCTTGATATAAACTTCATTTAAAATTTTATTACAAGCCAAAACAAGGCTGAGAAACTGTTTTCTTTGGTTTTATACAATCAAGTATAATGTCTCCATTTTTAATAATGTATTGTTTGTTTTAATAAAAAATGTCAATTCTTTCTAATTAAACACTCTTTCACTCACACATCTACATGAATATCCAGATGGTCATTAGAAAATCTGCTATAAAATTGAATTATTTCAATTCTTTGCATACTATACATTGCAGGAAATCCAGCATCTTCCGCTTCCCCCTAAATGCCAGTTATGTGACAACCAAAAATGTTCCCACGGATTTCCAAAACTCTCTTTGGTGAATATTTTTTTCTCTATTGAGAACTACTATTGTAAAGTCAGATGTTGGAGTGTAATTTTCCTAAAGGAGAGTAGAGATGTATCCTGTGGACTTTGAGAAGGAAGTACTCTTAGAGATAAGAGTAGGCCAAGGTCAGGAGAGTGAGACCATAGTCTGCCTTAGCATTCGAAAAGGATTTTTTTTAACGATTTGCTTTTCTGTCTGTGTTTCTTTCTTAAATTCCTAGAAATGACATGGGGATAATAAGCACTCGTAGTTAGCAAATATTAAATTTATCCTTTCATATGAGTAATTTTCTTTGGTCAACTCAAACATTGAATTAACTAGCAATAGCTTACTAGTATCCATTCTATTCCTTTCAAGTAAAGATATATATTTAGGTTACCTGAGAGGTGTGTGGAAAAGATAGGGAAGAAAAAGAAAAGGGTTTTACCCCACATACTCTCCTTTCCTGAGGCTCAAGAGAAGGTGGCTGCATCACATTGAGGGCCAATATTTTACTCAATGCCCCGCATGAAAGGAGAGATGACTCTTTGGAGCTAGAAGTAAAGAAGAACACGTGTCCAGAAAAGGAGCCCATGGGACTGTGGGCATATAGGGGCCAAAACTTTCCATCCCAAAGGTTTTATGTCCTGCTCTGTCCAAAGTGGTAGTCACTAACTGCAAATGCTCTGAGCATTAATATATGGTTAGTTCAAATTGAGATGTTCTTAAGTGTCAACAGACACAAAACTTCAGAGACTTACTATGAAAATGTCAATGTTAAGTTATCTCATGGTGCCTGAGTGGCTCAGTAGTTAAGGGTCCTACTCTTGATTTCAGCTCAGGTCATGATCTCAGGGTTGTGAGACTGAGCCCAGTGTCCAGTCTCTGCATGGAACCTGTTTAGGATTCTCTCTCCCTCTGCCCCTTCTGCTGACTTGTTCTCTAAATAAACAAATAAAAGAATAAATGAATGAATGAATGAATAAGTAAATAAAAGCTTTCTCATTAATAATTGTCACCGATTTTATGTTAAAATATCTATATGTTGATATATTGGATTAAATAAAACTTACTAGTAAAATAAATTAATTCACCTATTGTTTTGTATTTTTCAATTGTGACTACTAGAATGTTTAAAATTACCTGTGTGTCTCACACTGGACAATACTGATACAAATAAAGGGAAATTTTGAAGGAGGACAGGTTACTACTATGTTATAGTTAAAAAAAACCCAAGAAAAGAATAATTCATTCAACAACTACTAACTGAGCTTCTTCTCTGAGTCCAGGTGTTGGGTGAAAAATGGTGAATGAAACACACCTAGTTCCTGCACTATGAGTGTCAACAGTATCCTTAGGGGACAGAACCTAAATAATTATAAAATTATAAATTATGATAAATATCATTAAGTAAAAGTAATGGAAAGACTGTAACAAAGACTACTAGCTTAGATCAGAAAGCATGGAAGACCTTTCTGAGGAAATGACACTTACTGAGAACTGAAGTATGATTGAGAGTTAGGCAGAGCCTTGTAAAAGGAAAGCACTAGATATCTAGGGAACCCCCTGTTCAAAGATCCGGAGACAAGAAAAAGCGAATAGGGCTAATGTGCTGAGGAGATAAAAAAGAAGGTCTAACTATAGGTGGAATGTAGATAGACATGGTGTGACTACTGTTGACCATGTTAACACTGGAAGGGATTTAAGCAAGATGATTAAATGATTGGTTTATAGTTTAAAATGTTTCTCTGGTGTGGTGGTAAAGTGAGGCACAGCAAGCAGCACTGGGGGCAGAGCAATAGGGAAGATTTGTGCAGTTGGCTGAAGTGACAGAGGAGGTACTGCATCCAAGCAAGGCGGACAGTGCTGTTCTCTGCCCTAGAACATACTGCTTGCTTTTGTTAGCTTAGGTCAGATTCTTTTCTCCCATGGGTGGTGATTGTTCTCTATTATTATACTTCTGTTCCTTTTCTATTAGTTTTAGGAAATTACTCCTTTATTTGCCCTGTTTGGATTTTGCCAAAGACATAATGCAACTTTCTGATTCTCCTGCCTTACTATACTTGATTAAGGCCTCTTTGCCTCCTTTTTGAAAAGGGACATGCAAAAGGCAGCATATTTCCTTTGTTCTTGTCATGGCTAGAAATTACATATTTCATGGGTTCAGAATAACCAGAGAGCATTATTGCTAACACCTGATGCTAGCCCAAACCAGAGATTCTTTTACTGGTATTGAGAGTGCTTGGGAGTATTTTATTCCTTTAACACTGGATGGTGGAGACTTTTAAAATATGTCCCAAATGCATAATTTAACAAATATTTATTTAGCAGTTTATTCGGTAATATTCTACATGGTTAAAAAAAATCTAGAAATTACAAAAGTCTTTAGAGAATCATTATCTTTCCCTGCTTATTTCCTGACCCAGATCCTGAACAGGTTAACATTGCTCATGGATCTTGTGCAACTTCCCAGAAATTATTATTTCATACACAGAAGAATATTTGTCTAAAGAAGAAAACCCCCTCTTTCTTTGTTTTTTTCCCCATGTGGAGATCATACCATGAAAATTGTTCTGCACAATGCTTTTGTTTTTATTTTTGACTTTTATTGAGATGTAATTTCTATAGAGTAAAATACACAGATCATAAGTGTACCAGTTCACTGAGTTTGGGAAATTGTATATAACTGTGTAGCCCAGAGACCTACATGATCCGTCAGCAAATTATCTCAACCCTACCTTCAAATCTTATCTGGATTCTGATGACTTACCACCTCTGGTCCTACCTGGTCTGAGCTTTCATCATCTCTCCCTAAGGGAGGAAATGATCTCTTAACCCATTTTTAGGCTCTTTCAAAACAATAACAGAAGCTTTTTAAAACATAAAGCAGACTATGCCATGTCTCCACTCTTTTTAAAACTTGCAGATAATGTCCTTGAAATGGAAGCCTATATATAGAATCCTAAATAATCTGTCCTTTCTTGCCTATCTGTAGAACTGGCTATACGATTTGCAGGACTTAGTGCAAAATGAAAATTCAAGGCCCCTTTTCCTGCCTTCCTAAGTTCCATTAAAAGTACTAAAATACAGAGGCACCTGGGTGGCTCAGTTGTTTGGGTGTCTGACTCATGGCTTCGGCTCAGGTCATGACCTCATGGGTCACGAGATTGAGGCTAAGGTCATGATTTCATGGGTCATTAGAGTAAGTCCCTTGTGGGGCTCCACACTCAGAGGGAGTCTGCTTGAAGATTCTCTTTCTCTGCCCCTCCCCCCCATCATGTTCTCTCTCCCTCTCAAATAAATAAATAAATAAATCCTTAAAAAAACCAAACTAAACTAAAATACAGGACTTTTTCCTTCCTTTCATGGTCTCCTTTGACCTGTCATGCTATTTTCAAATTGCTGTTTAATGTGGTATTCCCTCAGGAAAGGAAGTGTCCTTCTTGATGCCCAGGGGCCCAGCCTCACTACTGAATGTGATGGGGCACTGACTGGCTCTGGGGTTTCCTTTCCCTCCTCCCCACAAGCTGCAGGACCCAAAGGCTGTGCTTTTGTGGGGAGCAGGGAAGTCCAGCTAGGCATGTCCACTTCCCACAGGCCCATATCTCCAACATATGGTTGGCAGAAAACTGCTAAGTGTATTGCAAACTCTGTACCAAGGTGCTATAGGCACCTGGATCCGGGACAAGTAAGGCTTACCCCACTGAATCACCCAGGAAGGCACATAACACTGCTAGCCCTGAACTGGATGGCCACCACTGTGCTCTGCTTGGAGAATAACCCAGACCCTTTCCACTCCCCATCCTGGCCCCACCAGGTCTTCAGGGTGTAGAAGGACAGGAGAGTTAGTCGAGGAAGGTCTGGAAGGTGGGATTGTGAATGTACTGAACCCCCATGCTCTGGAGGACACTACAGTGTCCCAACAGTGAACACCTAGGAAAAACAAATTCAAAGGCCAATTAATCATTTCAAGAAGGTGGCCATGGAGCATTCAACCCCAACCTCAGGGCCTTTCTGGGTACAAGGCCCTGTATATGACTGATCAAGCACTCATCAGCCCAGCCCTCCCAGGTCTAACTCAGCCCTGTTCCTACCTTCATCTTTCCCCGTCTTTCCTAGTTACACTGGCTTCTTGGTTGTTCCTTAAGCTCCTTTGTTTTCTACCAGACAACTCAGATGTCACTTTCTCAAGGAGACATTTTTTAACTAATTAATTTATGATTAATACCCTCCAAGTACTATATTCCACTTTATTTTTTTCAAAGCCTTTATCACCTTCTAAAATTCTATAGAAAGTGATGCTTTATTATATATGTGCTTATCATCTCCTACTGAGAGATAAGCTCCATGAGGACAGGTACCACTGTTTGTTTTATATACTGGTTTAGTCTAAGGGCACATAATACTGATTGGCGCGCTTAATAAATTTAGCTGATTAAATGAATAGATAAAGGTATGAAAGATTTCTATTCGGAAATAAGTGAATAAAAGTAATATAAATCTCTCAGGAAAGACTATTGCAGTGTGTGGGAGGGGAGGAGATACTGGGGAGAGAGGAAGAAGAAGATCAGTGTTTCAAAAAGAAGGCATGGTTTAGGGGGAGAGAAGCTATTTGCAGTTAATCAACTACAGCAGGTCTTTTCCACTATATTGAAGGGAACGAGTCTCTGTAAAAAAATCAATTGATAAATAAAAGCTACTTTCCCAAGGTCACATGAGTAGTAAATGACAGAGCCAAGATTCAACAACAGATGTATTTGACCCCAAACCCAGTACTTCATCTTCTCAGGGGTTGTTTGCATTTAAAAAAAGGTACTTGTGGGTTTGTAGCAGATTTCTATAGTGGGTAAGGTGAGAGAGATATTTCTGATGGAGGATCTTCCATATTGTCTTGATCCCTTTCTTAATTTCCACTCTTCTCCCTTCCTTTTCCCACATTCCTATAGAATGCAGGTAAATGGACGTGGGGAGGTTGCTAATCCCTGAGCTACGTGCACCCCCAGGTATTGTTCAATTTTTAGATTGGTATGTTCTTAAAATCATATCATTACTGACATCAGTGGACATTTTGAATGATAGAAATCATCCCAAACAGTGAGTAATCCAAAAGTTATTTGGGTCCAGGGACATAAGGACATGCTCAGTCTGGAAAAATCTCTCTCTCTTCTTTCTCCCCCGCCCCCAATCTCTTTCTCTCTTTCTCCCTCTCCCTCCCTCTGTCCCTGAAATTATAGCTCTTCAAGGTAGATGTGTACAACATATTTTCTAAGTGACAGCTAAAACGGTTGGTAAATACTAATGATTCTTATTACCAATTGAGCTCCAAATACTTTTTTTCTAACAGTTTTACCCCAAATCATTTCATGGTGGAGTGGAGCAAAAAAGAAATCTTCATCCATAGTGTATATTTCATACTAAGAACATCCCTTTTATTGTTGATTTGGCATATTTACAGCTCTACACATTCTAATTATTAATGAGGGTTTATGTCAAATAGCATTTTCATGAGAAGTTCTACTTACAGATTATTTTAAAATGTTAAATAAAGCTTGAATAATTATAGGGCAGAACAAAAATGAACAATTGGCCAACAAGACTGTTGGATCTATATGTTAATATGCTGCAATTTCAAAATCAAATTCAAATATATAAACATTTACAGAGTATTTATTATAAACTCAAGGCATTCATGATCCTGTTAAGACACAGATAATGTTCTAACCCACTTTCATGAGACAACTACAATTTATACTGACGATGGGCCACCAGTATTTAGTTTTATGCTAAATACATTCTCAAATACTTTACTATTCCTTTCTATTCACTGGCTTCTCATATCAATCCTCTTCCTGATACCTATCAAGAAATCCCTTTAGTTATCCTTTTACTTCCTCTTGGCAAATAACCCTTCCCTAATTACCTGAACCCCTGCCTGGATTATTACAATAGCTCTTCCATCTCCACTTTTACCCCCATAAATTTAGACTCAATACAGTAGCCAGAAATATCTTTTTAGAAAATCAGGTAGCTCATGTGTCTCCTCTGTTCATATTCTTCTAAAGGCTTCCCATCTTACAAAAAGGAAAAATCAATGTCCTTACAAAGCCCTTGAGGGTCTCTGGGATTACCTGTCTTCCCATCTCCCTCCTGACTTCTCTGGCTCACTTCCCTTTACCTATATTGGCATCCTCGTCATTCCTCCAATGTGCCAGTCATCTGCCCGGCCAGGGCCCGACACTTCTGCTGTCCTGGAACACTCTTCTTCACGTCTGTGCAGTTGTTATTTCTCAGGGCAGCTTACACTGTGCACTTTACTGAAGTTGTAATGCCTGCCTTCCTGCCCAGCATTCTCTTATCCTTCTCCACAAATTCACTTTCGTCAAAGCACATGGCAATACTAGACACGACGTAGGTTAAGTGGTTGTTTATTTACTTTATGTCTCTACTCATCCCCATCACTAATAAAATAAAAGTTTCACAAAGGCAGGGTTTTATTTGTTTTGTTCTTCATTGCATCACCATTGCTGGATAGTGCCTTACACAGAGTATGTGTTCAGTACACAGGATCTTTTCTTCCCCACACTTTGGGCATTTTAGCAGAAGTTCAAAGTAGTGAGGAAGCTTGAGGGTGCTTATTAAAGTCTACGTAGCTTCTCAGTGGATTTTGTCCTATAACAAATATTTTGTAAAGAATGTTACTTTTCTACCATGCCTAAAACTTCAGGCTGCTTTAAATAGTAGGAGAAGGTCGATATGTATAAACTAATAATAGGTTTAAATGAATTGAAAACAATTGGAAATATACCATGAATTAATACATGAGTAAGTGGTATTTTTATTTCTTTACACTCACTCAGAAAGCTAACGCATTTTAATGATTTCAGCTCTTATTTCTGTTCAGAAAATCTCAAAACTCTAGGGCTCCATCCTTGACTTTTTTTTCCTTAGGTTCAGGTTTTCCTGCATGACTCCATATAGATATCAAGCTTCCTAATTTCCTATTTATTACAGTAGCATCAGTACTTTTCTAGTTTTCCAACCCCGAAGTGCTATAGTTAACTTTTTACATGAATTTAAATAGAGGAAGGGAATAAGGTACTTTTTAGGCTAATAAGTTAATGAAGCATGTTTTATCAAGGATACAGTTTTCATCAAAATAAAATAATACAAGGGGTCTGAAGAAAGTTTTTATTGAGGAGGGAAATAACAACTAAATAGGGGTCATCTATTTAAGAATGAGATTTAGAAATAGGATTTTATAAAGTGAACTCATTAGACCAACAATGGATATGCAGTAAAATTTCCTTATTAAATTAAAGGACAGTGACCTTGCCATATATTCATGCTGTCTTTCCAGTCACTGAAAAACTGAGGAATGGAATATGTTAGACAATATGAGCTCAGGATATAGAAACTGACACACGTAGAGTGATATTTGTCATTTGCGCGCACCTACTGACCTTCTGAGAACTTAGTTAGGCTTTCAACCGTGAATAAGATTAGGATATGCAAGGGAGCTAGGCATCTGAGTGAAAGACATAGCAAGGGCACACAATTTTGGGAAATATTAACCCGTGTTCTTATAATCCACTTATCAACTCTGCAAGGTATTGAAAGACAATGGCTCAGGATATGGATTTTGGGTGAAAATTTTCTTAGCTTTAAATAAGCCATTTCATAGGAAAAGAGAGACAGTGAAATCAAGAAACAGATTCTTAAACATAGAGAAAAAACTATGGGTTACCAGAGGGGAGGTGCATGAGGGGAGGGGTGAAATGGGTGATGGGGATTAAGGACTGGATATTGTATGTTAAGTGTTGAATCGCTATATTGTACACTGGGAAATAATATAGCATTCCATGTTAATTATAATGAATTTACAGTAAAATTAAAAAAATAAATATAAAAAACACAAATAAACCTTTCACTATAGAATAAAGTTGTTTGAACTTTGTAGAAATTGCAGCAGCAAGTTATTTTTGAAAATCAACCAGAGCACATTTCTCAGGTCTGTGGCCATTTAGACTGTTGCCTTTCTTTTCGAGTATTGCATTTGCCAGCATGAAAAAAAGTCCTAGCTCTTTTTTACAGAGGCTTTTAAAGCACAGAAATAGTTGAAATATATACAAGCCACAACTCCCATTGCCTCTGCTCTGATCACTTAACTGTAAAACAAATAACTCCTAAGCTTAGTGGTATAAAACAACCATTTATTACAATCATGGATTTTGCCTGTCGGAAATTCGGATTGGGCACAAGGACGGCTTCTCTTTTTGCTCCAGAGGTCTGAGGTCTTAACCGAAAGTCTCCAAAGGTAGGGGGTGAAATTAGCCAAAGGTATGTGCACATGCAAGAGAGAGAAAAAGTAAGAGAGACAGAGACAGAAAGAGAGAGAACTCCAGGCATTTGCCACATTACCTTTAAGACTTGAACTCAGACTCATACAGCATCTCTTTGACCCCATTCTCTTTTTTTAAATTAAGTTTTTTATTTAAATCCCAGTATAGTTAACACACAGTGTTATTGGCCCCATACTCTTTATCACAAAGTCACAAAGACCTGCACAGAATCAAGGGACGAAGAAATAGATTCCAACACGTGACAGGGAGTGGCGAGGGCCCGAAGAAGCGTGTGGGTTCAGAAACATTGCTGTGGCTCTTTTAGGAAAATAGAATTGCCCAGATCCTATTTCAAACTAGATCAAAGGAATAAAATTATAATGGATATTATATCGATGTTAATGGACATATGAATCTCCTTATATATGTGTGATGACGTGTGTGAGTCTGTGTAAGATGAAATCCTTCTATATTAACAATTAGTTTATTCTAGTGTCAGTTTAAGGACAAAGACACATGACTCAGATGGTTTCCCTCCTTTCTTTCTTTCTTTCTTTCTTTCTTTCTTTCTTTCTTTCTTTCTTTCTTTCTTTCTTTCTTTCAGATTTAATTTATTTATTTGACAGAGAGAGAGAGAGAGATCACAAGTAGGCAGAGAGGCAGGCAGAGAGAGAGGAGGAAGCAGGATCCCTGCTGAGCAGGGAGCCTGATGCAGGGCTTGATCTCAGGACCCTGAGATCATGACCTGAGCCGAAGGCAGAGGCCTAACCCACTGAACCACCCAGGCTCCCCTTTCTTCTTTTTTAAAATATTATTTGCCCCAGGGTTACAGGTCTGTGAATCTTACACAATCAGGCTTACACAATTCATAGCACTCACCATAGCACAAACCCTCCCCAATGTCCATAACCCATCCACCCTATCCCTACCCTCTCACTCCCCAGTAACCTTCAGTTTGTTTCATGGGGTTAAGAGTCTCTTATGGTTTTTCTTCTGCAAAGTTGTAAACTGTGATGGCAACTAAGTTATTGACTTTCTCTAATTGGAAATCTTTAGCAAGGTTTTCTATTCTTCCTGTGGTACTTGCTTGAATATGTTGTGGTTGGAAACATATTTGTTTGTATTGAGGACTCTATATTTAGCATTTCNCGTGGTACTTGCTTGTGAAAGACCCTTCCCCTAGAAGGTAGATAGGATAACTAACCGCTTTTTTTTGCTTTTCTGTAAACCGCTGGCTTTTAGGTATAAATTAGGTTATTAATCGGGTTATTAGTCGCATATTAATTGCTCTTTTGCTTTACTGTCACTGCTTGGCTTATAGAAATAATAGAGACGCCATGATGGCTTTCCTACCTTCCCCCTTCTTGTTCCCCTCTCTTGCGCGAGCGGGCCCTCAGAACCAATCAGCTTGTTCCCCCTTCCCGCCTCTCACTTCGCGCGCGCGGGTACTCAAAACCAATCAGCAAACTCCAAGTATGCCTTTTTCAAAGTTCAAATTGTCAACCAATCAGTTGCGCCCCACCCAAAACTTGTTTGTGCCTTCCTATATAAGACCCTGTTTCTCTCCGGTCGGTGTGCTCGGTTAGCTGGAGCTGCCGACCACCCGCCGGTACCTGCGTGGAAATAAACCTCTTGCTGTTTGCATCCAGTGGCAGTGTTAAATTCTTGGGTAAGGGGATCCGCAGGTCTTTCATTTGGAGGTCCCACCGAGATCTTCNTCTGCAAAGTTGTAAACTGTGATGGCAACTAAGTTATTGACTTTCTCTAATTGGAAATCTTTAGCAAGGTTTTCTATTCTTCCTGTGGTACTTGCTTGAATATGTTGTGGTTGGAAACATATTTGTTTGTATTGAGGACTCTATATTTAGCATTTCAAGAAAGATATTTGTCCACACATACCCCGGGGGAGCCAAAAACTAAATGGAGAATAATCAGAGCTGTTAGCACATTGCCTTACAGAATCCATGTCACTCACTGTCCTCCATCCATAGTACTTTCCAACCCATGTGCCATCTTTACTAGAAAAAAAGGAAGGTAACAAATAATAATTATTAGTATTCACTGAAGTGCACAAGTTGTGACAGGCATGGTTTTAGATATTTTTGCAAGAGTTATTACATTGAATGTATTCTTCATAAAAGAGTTAGGTAGAGTTGCCCACTCTAACTCCTAGTGTAGAAAACCTTAAGTTAGATGCTTAAATGACCCAGGGTTGTGATTTGTATGTCTGTACGTGGCCAAGTGAGATAGAGACAGTAGTGGTACCTACCACAGGCTGGAGGGGCCACGAGCATTTGATGAAACTTTAGACAAATTTCTTCCTGACTCTAGGTCCTTCTTTGACTTGCCTTTTCTTAGATCATTTTCTTTAAAAAACTCATACTTATGAATCCTTTCTCTTCCCCTCTGGGATATATGTAAATCTTTTAAAAAGCCTCCTGCGGGGTTTATGCCCAGAAATGCCTTTCTCAAAGACCTGAAAACCACCCCTTTGAAATATAATCATCAAGGAAGATAGCATCCCTATCTCCGGGGGAGGCGGGGTGGGGGGTGAGAGCTTAACTTCAGTGGACGCCAGTTAGCAAACACAGATGGCCTAATCACAGAGACAAATATCTGCAAACTCAGCAATAAATCCATGTGCTCATCACATCCCATTGATTAACCTCCCCCTCGCGTTGTCCCGCACTTTTCCACTGGTCTATTCCAGCCTTTCCAAAACACCCCCACCCTTTGTTCCAGTGGAACTGAGTTCCAATTCAGCTCTGATCTCACTCCCCTGTTGTTATAACTTGGATAAAATCTCCCTTGCTTTTAACTTTGTCCAGGGCAATCGTCGCTTTGTCACTTCACATTTCTCTGAAACAGCCTTCGCTATCTGCGGTGTCTGGGTGTTTTTTGGTTCACCAGAGAAATGAGATGCTTGTTCTTTGCTCCTTCAGTCTCTGTTCCTTGTTTCTTTTTTACTATCCCTGACTGCAGGCTCTGTAATTGTTTTCCAGAGCAAACCATTACCATTTTATGCTACAAAAATATCAACATATAATTATAGAGAGAGGCAATTTTCATGGAAGAGATAAATTTCTCTTTATACCTAATTTGAGGTGATAATGAGAAATCATTGGTTAAACACTCTTTGCCAGATGATCTTGCTCTGCTAACTTGAAAAATATACTGTTATACAGAGCATACAGAAAATTGTTATACAGATCTTACCATGGGATTACATTCTGATAAACCCATTGTAAATTGAGAATATCACAAATCAAAAAATGCATTTGATATACCTAAGCTACCAAACATCATAGCTTAGCCTAGCTGACCTTAAACATGCTCAGAACATTCACCTACAGTTGGGCAAAATTATATAACACAAGACCTATTTTATTAAAAAGTGTTGACTGTCTTATATAATTTATTGAGTATTGTACTGGAAGTGAAAAGACAGAATAGTTGTATGGGTACAGAATGCTTGTACATGTAGGGATTCTTGACCCTCACGATCCTGTGGCCGATGGGGAGCTGGCTCGCTACTACTGCCATTGTCACCAGAGGATTGTATCCTATATTGCTAGCCCAGGAAAAGATCAACATTCAAAATTTGAAGCAGTTTCTACTAAATACATATTGCTTCTCACACCACTGTAAAGTCGAGAAGTCAAAAGTCGAGCCATCATAAGTCGGGGACTATCTGTACTTTTAAAATGATTTCAAGTTATACAAATTGATGGGACTTGTTCACATACAGAAAACAAAATATGGCATAGAGGTTTTGAGGCAAACTACTTAAAAGCAAGAGAGAGGACAGCTATGAACAAATGTACTTTTTCTAGCCTATCCTGAGCCAACCGTCCTGGCAACAATCACTGAGCCTCAAACCGCCCCTGACTCAGCCTTTGCTGACTTGCAGAAGGGTATTTAGATCGACCTTTTCCTGGCTTCAGTGCTCTGCCCATGGGGAGCACTGTGCTGCTGGGAGATAAATGTCTCTCCTGCTAATTATGAGTCTGGCTCTTCTCCATCTGCCCCTTGAACAGTGTAAATACCTCATCATAAACAATTCCCTTTAAAACAGGATGTAATTCCCTGTCACAGCACTCCAGGCAAGCCCCAGCATTGTTTGCAAAGTCTTGTATCCTCCAAAGAGAAAAAAGGAAACAAAAGAATGATGGAAAAATGCAACAAGAAGTCAAAAAAAACCCCACCAGAATCCATAGTCTCCTGCCAGTGTTTTAGAAAGGCACTTTAAAAGCTTTTGGAACATTGCCATCTCTGGTTTTATAAGTGAGAGACTTCACAGGAATTCTTGTTGTCCAGAACAAAATAAAACACACCTTGCAGGCAAAAACAGATGCCTGTGTCCAAATGAAGACTATCTAACTGCATTGCACACTTACAGATTCTGCTTTTTAAAGAAGGTGTTCTTACTACTAAATAGAAATAAAATTTCTATGAGAACCAATCTGACTAAGTATCAATTTACTGATCTTGAACATATATTCTGATAGGTGTATTGAATAAGCCTTTATCAGTGAGTATATTACTAAGTACTATTGGGTAAAATACTTTGAAGTATTTTATTATATGATTATATGATTACAAAGTAGGTTGTAATTCATAATGTATTGGTGACATATCTACCAGAACTTTTGGACTCTAATTGTAACTCGAAATAACTGGTCAAGAAAAAAAAATAGGCCAGCAGACTTATTGTCATAAAAAGATCAAAATTTGATTCATAGAACTTCTTGTTTGGTAAGAAACAAAAGTAAAAAATAATATAATTAAGTTGTTAATTTTTTACTAAAGACAATATGACAATATGACAGTAACAATCACCAAAAATATTAAATGGTTAAGGAGTCCTGCTTCTGTGGACAATTTGAAACCATGCCTAGTTGTTTCTGGTAATTTTCAATTGCCTGGTTTTCACAGCTGTGGCACATTTTAAAAAGAGAGTTTCTCATAACGATGTTATGTTTAACAGAATTTTCATAAATCCTTATTTTAATAGGTTTTCTGAGATATACTGTGGAATATTTGTTCTATCTTGATAAGTGTCGTTTCATGCTCAGGAACTGCTACTTGAAAGCAGAGCTGATAAAGGTAGGGCTCCTGGACCAGCAACATTAGCATCATGGGCAGACTTAGACATGCACATTCTTGGGCCCCACTCCAGGCTTACTGAACCAGAAATTCTGAAGTTGCAGCACAGGATCTGTCTTTTAACAAATTTCCGAGTGATTCTCTAACATGGGCTGGTTTTGAGAACCACCACTCTAAAAGAGGCCAGCCTTGGGACCAAGTAAAGAGGAGGTTCCCAGACAGGGACACTTTGTGAGAGCTCAGTAATGAAGTGATGGGTCTCATGGACTTGGACACTGCCAGCAACTGGTACTTGAGAAAACTGTATAGGTCTATATTTTGAAACTTTCCAATATCTGGAAAATTTCCAGTTAAATCCTGAAATGATGTCATTGTTTCCTATATTTATCATCACATGTTTCAGAGCTAGATATATTTTTCTGTTGAGTCCAAAAACCTAATCAATTAACCTGAAGGAAAAATCTGTACTGGAGAACCAAAAGAAGATATTATTAACCTGAGTCTATAAAACTCTGGATATTCTTTTCCTATCTTAAAAATAGCTTCTGATAAAAAGAGAAACAGAATTTACTTTCCTGACAGTCATTCCCCCTGGATACAAGGGATTCAGTGGCATAAAAACTTAAAATTTTAGGGCAAGAGGATGCTGCAAGAAAGTCTTCATATTCTCTTTAGTGAGAAGAATTAGATTTGCCCATCTGGTGTTTACATTGTCAGAAGTTTAAAGTATTTTGGCATACATTTATTTATCTATCCCTTTATTTATCTACTCATCCTTTCATTCTATATTCATTTGAGCATCTGTTTTCTCCTCATTGGCACCTACAGTCTTTTTCTTTTTTTCATTCAGTTTGAGGTTTTCCTGATTTTTGGCATAACAGGTGATTTTCTGTTGAAAGCCAGACATTTTAAGTATTATGCTATAAGACTCTATGTTTTTTTACTCCTTGCATTTGAGCTGGCTTCCTCCAAAACCACTCCAGCAAAGAAAGGAAAAGGGACATTCTAGTTACGGCCAGGCAGGGTTAGAAGATCGAGGTCCCCCAACCAATCTCTACTGACATCTGAAGGAAGTGGGGGATGGTTTATTGTTACTCTTGGATGGACGGGCAAGTTTTGGCCTTCCCTTAGAACTCCATGAATACTTCCTTGGATGATAGAAGAAGAAAGCTAATTATTCTTCCCCAGGTGGTCTTCACTGATACCCTGGGGGCAATAGGGCAAAGGTAGCCTCATTTTTGCCTCCTGGTGGCAAAAATCATGATTCTCTGCTAGGTGTCTCTTCTGTCTTTTTAATGGAGAAGGGTATCCTGTTACATCTAGATGAAGGAAGAAGTCCTGGCTGCCCATGTGGTCTCCACTGTTCTGTGTATTGGGTAAGACCTCTTTACTGCCTGTTGGGATTGAAAGTTGTGGTTCCATCTTTGATACCATCACAGGGAGGGGATAGGCTTGTGGGCTTAGAGCCTGGTAGCATGGAAGTGTAGGCTCCCAACTCAGCTGGCATGAATGGGTGGGGGGGAACAGTGTCTCTGCCGTGCAGCTGGAATAGAATGGTGATTGAGTGAAGAACATTTTCTGTCTTGTTATGCTGCTCATTCTTGGTTCAATGGCTAGAGAAAGCAGACTCTTGTTGGAGCTTTGTTTTGCTTGTGCCGATTGGTGTTTTTTGATTTTCAGCTTCTGTAGCTCCAGGTCATGAGGTAAAAAAGAAACAAGAATCCAAGAGGATCCACCACCATGTCATTTGAATTCTGTTTCCTAGCTAGTGTTCCTTATTCTGTCTTCCATTCAGAGTCCTGTGCTTGTTCTGTATGTAATGTCCAGGGGTTTTTTATTGTACTTAGCTGGAGGAATAAGGAACAGTATGATTAATCTATCTTCCCAGAAGTGAAAGTCTCCACTCTTTCATTTGTAAAAGTTGCTATTTTTTTTTTTAAAGATTTTATTTATTCATTTGACACAGAGAGAGAGATTACAAGTAGGCAGAGAGGCAGGCAGAGAGAGAGGAGAGAGGAGGAAGCAGGCTCCCTGCTGAGCANTAAGATATGTGGTTACATTTAAGATTTACCTTTAAAAAATCTATTAAGTCTGATTGTGAATTAAAGAGAATTGTGCTGCAATTTAAACAATAATATAATTGGTCATGGTTATATAATTTAAATTCAACTAATTATTCTCAGGGTAGAGAATTTTTATATTTATGTGAAATTAACAGAAACCCAGAACATTTATTTACATGAAAGCATTTTTTTTTTTTGAGAACAGAAAAGATAATTGCCTGGTAAATCTCTACTTATTTAGTTGTAGTCCTGATGACACACTGGAGAAAATACATTGAGTTAATTAAATTTCTGGTAGAAAGTCACTAAAATCCTGATTAGAAAATGCCAGAAATGTTTGAATAAGAAAAATATGCTTTTGGAAGATAGAAAATTCTAGACTCAAGAGGAAGTGTATGGTGAAATAAAACTTAGACTCTAAGAACAAATATCTCTTAAGAGTAAATCTGTATTAGAGGGCAGCAAGCTTTCAGGTATCTCTTTTTAATTAATGCCTCGATATTCATTTATTTTTTCAGGTATTCATGAAGTCCTTTTAAAAGTTTTCTTATGGTGCCCCTGGATGGCTAAGTTGGTTGTGTCTGACTCTTGATTTCAGCTTAGGTCATGATCATGAGAGCCAGCCCCAGGTCAGGCTTCGTGCTGAGAGTGGAGTTGGTTTGGGATTCTCTTTCTCCCTCTCTCTATACCCCTCCCCACCTCTAAAAATAAACGAATACAAAAAAACCTTTAAAAAATAAAAAAAAATTAAGTTTCTTATAATTAAGAGCATAGGAGTTAATAGAAGAATATCAGATTCTTACACTTTCCATTGCACAAAATCTCTATCTACTATACAATATGACAGAAAAATCCCAAATATTTGTACAAATTGTATATTATGGATATTTCTAAGTGAATCATTTAATACAATCTCTTAAATAATTTGTCTTCCTTAGATGTATTTTCATTCATTCAAATTTATAAGCTAAGCCATTAATAAGAAGATACATTTTTAAAGGAGGTGGTAACTTAACTTTTTGTGTATATGAGTAAATACAAAACATAAGACTTACCACCTGAGCCATTTTCAAGTCCACAGTTCAGTGGTATTAAATACATTCATATAGTTGTGGAGCCCTCACTGCCATCCATCGCCACCATTCTTTTCATCTTATAATACTGAAATTCTCTATTCAATAAACCATAACTTCCCATTTTCCCCTCCTCCAGCCTTCGGCAGACACCATTCTACTTTCTGTCTTTATGATTTTGACTTCATGTATCTCGTGCAAGTGGAATCATGCAGTATTTATGTGTGTGTGTGTGTGTGTGACTAGCTTATTTTACTTAGCATAATGTCCTCAAGGTTCATCCATGTCGTAACAATGTAGTTGATTTTTGCAGACTTGATTTCTTGACTGTGGGCCACCCTGGGAACAAGGACTGGGTCTTACTCATTACTGAGTTCCCAATCTGGTTAATAACAGAATTTGTATATTTATTAAAGAAATACATTAATAAAAGTTTACTCATAAAATCATCCAGAAAGAATGACAGCCTGACAAAAGCATGCATTTATTTTGTCAAGAACTGAGACAGAAATAAGTTATCTAATAATACTTCTTACCTGTTTCCACCAAATAGTCTAATAATAAAGAGCAACAATCGTCTCCTGAAAATCAGAAATACGGTTAGAACCAGTCAGTTATACTATAAAGTTGCAAAAACATTTTGTTTTAAAATTTTATGCTAGGGCGCCTGGGTGGCTCAGTGGGTTAAAGCCTCTGCTTTCGGCTCAGGTCATGATCTCAGGGTCCTGGGATCGAGGCCCACATCGGGCTCCCTGCTCAGCGAGGAGCCTGCTTCCCCCTCTCTCTCTCTGCCTGCCTCTCTGCCTCCTTGTGATCTCTCTCCCTCTGTGAAATAAATAAATAAAATCTTTAAAAAGAAAAAAAAAATAAAAAAATAAAATTTTATGCTAATATTTGAATTTTAGTGAGTAATAGATTCATATTTATTTTAATATAAAATAATGTATTTGTTTCTCTAAATCTTGATAAAAGTAAAATTCCAGGAACCACCATACTGTTTTACTTTTGACTCTCTCTGTTGTCATAGCTAAAGATAATACAGGAATAAGCATCCCATTATTTTAGAAGCTCAGTCATAATCTTAGGATAATTTTACATATTATATGTTTACATTATTAAAATTATATCAGTTTATTAATATTTCTCAACTGCCCTGAAACTTACGAAAGTTTTAATTTTTAATTCTGCATATTAGGTTAAAAATCCACTTATTGTCCAGATATTTGCATTTGAATAATTTTTCAACATGTAAGGATAAACTTATACACAGAGAATCAAACTTCTGTATCTGAACTGTATAATTTAACCATGGATCACCAGTAAAAAAAATAATAGTTACTGTTAAAATTCTGTTAAGGTATAACCTGTGTACTCTCAAACAATAGTTATTTTTGTATGATTTCCACAAGTTTATCCATACTTGTATCTTTTATAAAGCTTCCAACTGGATATGCCTCAGAAAATTTGATTTACATAAATCTGTTATATTACCTACCAAGATCTAGAAGCATTTTCATAACTCTTAAATATTGTGAAGAACTATCTTAATTTTTTTTTTTAAGAAAAGGTTGTATGCGTTATAGACAGACTAAAAAACAAGAGTTGTAAAGTCTTTTATTATCTTCCATGGGACTTTCACAAGATAGACAAAACCTAAGTCATCTTAATAATATCACAAGTTAAATATTAAGCTACTTTCTAACAGAATGGTTATTTTTCTTTTATAAGCACTGTCCTGACTCTGATTTAACATATGGGTTTTATATCTACTTTATATAGTAATACAATATTTAAAATCATGAGTGGAGGGTTTGATTTCTTGAAAGCTTTACTAATGATTTGTAGAGCTGATTGCATAGAGATCCATGGTAACTTTCATCATGTAATTAGAAAATATCTTTATTAATACTATTCTATAGTTCTGAAAGTTACTCTAAATATTATGTTCAATTTGACAGAAAGTGGGAAATTTAATTTTGATTTTAATGAGAAAGTCATATTACAATTCATCTCTAAAAATACTAACCAGAAAATCAAGATTATAGTTTTGTTTTTAGTTGTAGAAGTTAACTATTACTTAGTGTATGGTCCTTAATGTTTATGTAATTTAACTTTTCTGTTACTAATAACAACAACAAAATTTCCTTTCCTTATGTAACACTTATCACAGATCATACAAAGATATAAAGTGGCAAAATTATGAATAATAAACTATAAATCAGATAAGATTGTAGAAGTGGTTTACTTTCATAATAAAATACTAGGTTTGGTTTGTTTAGAAACAGACACACACTAAAAGCAATTAAGGGGAAAATAATTATTTTCCATGAAAAGCTAACAGTTAGGGCGCCTGGGTGGCTCAGTGGGTTAAAGCCTCTGCCTTCGGCTCAGGTCACGATTTCAGGGTCCTGGGATCGAGGCCCACATCAGGCTCTCTGCTCAGCAGGGGCCTGCTTCCTCCTCTCTCTCTGCCTGCCTCTCTGCCTGCTTGTGATCTCTCTCTCTGTGTCAAATAAATAAATAAAATCTTTAAAAAAGAAAAGAAAAGAAAAGCTAACAGTTATATTCCACTCCATTAATAAGAAATACTTTTTCTTAATCACATTATAATTTAACTTTTTCTATCAGGAATTGAGTTGCTTAGTATTAAGTAAATTTTGATTACTTTTTGAAGGGATTGTTGACAAAAATGATAATAAAAACTCATTTAGCTCATATTCCAGTTAGTACTCTTAAGTCTTCAAATCTCTTATTTCCTTCTTTTTTTCATGGAAAAGGTAAAAATTAAAGCAACATCACACTTAGAGGCAGATGGTGGCATATAGCACTTCAACATGCCACTGTTCTAAGTGCTTTAGAGATATTGCTCATTTAACATGTGTAAAAACCTAAAGCGAGAGATATTATTATTTTCAATTAATAGGTCAGAAAACTGAAGCACAAAGAGTAACTTGCTCAAAATCATCTAATGCTTCATACTGAAGTAATCTGACTCTACAGCCCATGAACTTGACTGCTACACTTAATTCTTTCTTTTTAAAACAATTAAACAAAATGTTTTAATACAGAAGCTTTTGAGTGCAAGGACACTTTGATTTGTCTCTTAAATCTCAGAGTTATATCTTAATATGATTCTATGTAAAGTGGTACCACACTTTCAGCTTGAATTTTAATAATTTCCTAGAAGGAGACAGAGCAAGAATCCGATTATTTTTAAATCTTAAAGTATTTGCTTAGTTTACTGTATGCAATTGATAATTATATTCTGTTACACAGTAAAAAAACTAGTTTTAAGAAAAAGGAAACACTCAAAATGCTTAAAATAATTGAACTGTTACAAGTAAATATTAAATATTATAAAAACTTATCTTGAATAAATGAATGTATGTATCTATTTGTATATGTACATGCATGTTTCCTGATTATTTTATGAACAACCAAATTATTCTGGATCATTTGTTTTGTTCATTCATTTTAAAAAGGCCTATGGTTGGCTTTGAGATAATACTTGTGTGGCCAAATGCACTCTTAATTTCCTTTTTCTTTTTTTTTTCCAAATGCGCACTTTAATGAGTAATACCATTTTTATGCTCTCGACCAAAGAAAAATATTTATTTTATTTAATTTATAATCAATTTTCTTTCTTTTTTTTTTTTAAGATTTTATTTATTCATTTGACACAGAGAAAGAGATTACAAGTAGGCAGAGAGGCAGGCAGAGAGAGAGGAGAGAGGAGGAAGCAGGCTCCCTGCTGAGCAGAGAGCCCGATGTGGGCCTCGATCCCAGGACCCTGGGATTATGACCTGAGCCGAAGGCAGTGGATTTAACCCACTGAGCCACCCAGGCGCCCTATAATCAATTTTCTAACCAAGCTGATGTAAGGCTGCTTACAAAACAAGGTTATGATAAAATTAATTTTTATATGATTTAAGAAGTAGAGGCACAGGAAAATAAGGATTATTCTAAATAAGATGAAGCTACTGGCGATATCAGTAACCAAAATGTATGGGAACGATATACTTTATTAGAAATGGATTATAAGGGCGCCTGGGTGGCTCAGTGGGTTAAAGCCGCTGCCTTCGGCTCAGGTCATGATCCCAGGGTCCTGGGATCGAGGCCCACATCGGGCTCTCTGCTCAGCNAATTAATTTTTATATGATTTAAGAAGTAGAGGCACAGGAAAATAAGGATTATTCTAAATAAGATGAAGCTACTGGCGATATCAGTAACCAAAATGTATGGGAACGATATACTTTATTAGAAATGGATTATAAGGGCGCCTGGGTGGCTCAGTGGGTTAAAGCCTCTGCTTTAGGCTCAGGTCGTGATCTCAGGGTCCTGGGATCGAGGCCCGCATCGGGCTCTCTGCTCAGC